>CANTUT010002427.1:25000-34555 GCA_947687605.1 Reutealis trisperma
AAAAGCCAAACGTGTAGTGATTTTTACTGATAATCAACAAAATACTGATACTTATAATAATACCAAAGATACAACAAATTCGGATGAAATAGACGAAGTGACTTTGATACGTTATTCACAACAATCAGACTTTCGTCGAGACATAATAAAAGGATCCATGCGAGCACAAAGACGCAAAACCCCTATTTTGGAACTGTTTCAAGCAAATGTGCATTCTCCCCTTTTTTTGGACAGAATAGACAAATCTCTTTTTTTTTCTTTTGGTATTTCAGAATTGATGAAAACAAGATTTATAAATTGGATGTGTAAAAACACGGAATTCGCAATTTCGGATTATACTTATACAGAAAAAAAAACAAAAGAAAGTAAGAAAAAAGAAGAGGACAAACGAGAAGACAACAAAAGAGAGGAAAAAACTCGGATAGAAATAGCCGAAGCCTGGGATAGCATTCTTTTTGCTCAAGTAATAAGAGGTTGTGTTTTAGTAACCCAATCGATTCTTAGAAAATATATTATATTACCCTCATTAATAATAACCAAAAATACCACTCGTATACTATTTTTTCAAATTCCCGAATGGTCCGAGGATTTAAAAGATTGGAGTAGAGAAATGCATGTTAAATGCACCTATAACGGAGTTCAATTATCAGAAAAAGAATTTCCGAAAAACTGGTTAACAGACGGGATTCAAATAAAGATCCTATTTCCTTTTCGTCTAAAACCTTGGCACAGATCTAAGTTAAAATTCCCTCACAAAGATCCAATGAAAAAGAAAACACAAAAAAATGATTTTTGTTTTTTAACAGTTTGGGGAATGGAAGCGGAACTGCCTTTTGGTTCTCCCCGAAAACGGCTTTCCCTCTTTGAACCTATTTTTAAAAAACTCGAAAAAAAAATTAGAAAAATGAAAAAAAAAAGTTTTCGAGTTATAACAATTTTAGAAGAAAGAAGAAAATTTTTTCTAAAATTATCAAAAGAAAAAAAAAACCGGGTCATCAAAAACATTTTTTTTCGAAAAGAAATAATAAACAAACTTTCCAACTCAAAAAGAAATCCAATTTTATTATCTGGATTTAGAAAAGTATATGAATTGGTGGATGAAACTAAAAAAGATTCGACAATCAATAAAAATAACGGGACGATTCAGAAATTGTCTACCCCAATTCGATCTACGGCTTGGATAAATTATTCATTGACAGAAAAAAAAATGAAAGATCTTTCTTCTAGAAGAAAGATAATCATAAATCAAATAGAAAAAATTACAAAAGAAAAGGAAACTCAAATTAGAACCTCAGAAATAAATATTAGTCCTAACAAAATAAGTTATAATGGTAAAAGTTTAAAATCATCAAAAAATCTTTCACAGATATTAAAAAGATGGAATGCTCGATTATCGCATAAATTCCATTTTTTTATAAAATTTTTGATTAAAAAGATATACATAGATATCTTTTTAGGTATCATTAATATTCCGAGGATTAATGTACAGTTTTTTCTTGAATCAACAAAAAAAAAAATTTCTGAATACATTTACAATAATGAAAAAAATCACAAAAAAATTGATAAAACAAATCAAAATACAATTCACTTTATTTCGATTATAAAACAGTCACTTAATAATAGTAATATTTCTGTTATTAATAAAAATTCACAGTGTGATATATCCTCCTTGTCACAAGCATATGTACTTTACAAATTATCACAAATCAAAATTATTAACTTATATAAGTTAAGATCTATCCTTCAATATCATGGCCTTTTTCTTAAGAATGAAATAAAGGATTATTTTAAAGACCAAGGATTTTTTAATTCCGAATTAAAAGATAAAAAATTTAGAAATTTTGTAATGGATCAATGGAAAAGCTGGTTAAGGAGTCATTATCAATATAAATACGATTTAGCTCAAATTAGATGGTCTAGATTAATACCGAAAAAATGGCGAAATAGAATCGATCAACACCATATGGTTCGAAATAAAAAATGGAATTTATATGAAAAAGACCAATTAATTCATTACGAAAAAGAAAATGATTTTGAGGCAGACTCATTGCCGAATCAAAAAGATAATTTCAAAAAACACTATAGATATAATCTTTTATCATATAAATCTATTAATTATGAAAAAAAGAAGGACTCATATATTTACGGATCCCTAGTACAAGTAAATAATAAACAAGAGATTTCTTATAATTACAACACAAATAAAAGAAAATTATTTGAAATATTAGAAAGTATTCCTATCAATAATTATCTAGCGGAAGATGATATTATCGATATGGAGAAAAGCCCGGATAGAAAATATTTTGATTGGAGAATTCTCAATTTTTGTCTTAGAAAGAAGGTCGATATTGATTCCTGGATCGATATCGGAAGCAAAGATAAAAAAAATACTAAGATTAGGACTAATAAGTATCAAATAATTGATAAAATTGATAAGAAAAATCTCTTTTTTCTTACAATTCACCAAGATCAAGAAGTCAATTCATCCAATCCAAAAAAAAAACCTTTTTGATTGGATGGGAATGAATGAAGAAATACAAAATCGTCTCATATCAAATTTTGAACTTTGGTTCTTTCAAAAATTTGTGATACTTTATAACACATATAAGATAAAACCATGGGTGATACCCATCCAATTTCTTCTTTTCAATTTTCATCGAAATGAAAATATTAGTAAAAATAAGAAAATCAAGGGGAAGAAAAATGGCAATCCTTTTCTATCTATATCCTCGAATGAAAAAAAATTCATTGAATTAGAGAATCGAAATCACGAAGAAAAAGAATCCGAAGACCAGATGGACTTTGGATCAGTTTTCGCAAATCAAGAAAAAGATATTGAAGAAGATTATATGGGATTAGATATGAAAAAACATAGAAATAAAAAACAAAACAAAAGTCATACGGAAGTAGAGCTTGATTTCTTCCTAAAACGATATTTATGTTTTCAATTAAGATGGAACGGTTCTTTAAATCAAAAAATAATCAATAATATCAAAGTATATTGTCTTCTGCTTAGACTGACAAATCCACGAGAAATTCTTATATCTTCTATTCAAAGGCAAGAAATAAGTCTGAGTATTATGATGGTTCAGAAAGATTTAACTCTTACAGAATTGATAAAAAAGGGGATATTAATTATCGAACCTCTTCGTCTGTCAGTAAAAAATGATAGCCAATTTTTTTTGTATCAAAAGGTAGGTATCTTATTAGTTCATAAGAACAAACAACAAATTAATCAAAAATACAGAGAAAAAATCTATGTTGATAAAAAGAAATTTATCGAATCTATTGAAAGACATCAAAGTCTAATTGGAGATAGAGACAAAAAAGATTATGATTTACTTGTTCCTGAAAATATTTTATCCCCTAAGCGTCGTAGAGAATTAAGAATTCTAACTTCTTTCAATTTTAAAAATCAAAATGATATTTATATAAATACAGAAATTTTCAATGGTAATAACAGTGGTTCCATTTTGGATAAAAGCAAACATTTTGATAGAGATAAAAATAAACTAATTAAATTCAAATTTTTTCTTTGGCCCAATTTTCGACTAGAAGATTTAGCTTGTATGAATCGTTATTGGTTCGATACTAACAATGCCAGTCGTTTCAGTATGGTAAGAATATATATATATCCAAGGTTGAAATTTTAGTTTTAGTTAAGGGTGCATTTTTCATATATCCCATAGGATATCTGATCTAGTATATGAAAACAAAGAGATGGACACGTCATTCTTTTACACTCCATATTCCATTCTGGTACATGGAATTCAATCATGTATCAATTAGATCTAGAAATGAATTTTTTTTTCTCTTTTGTAAGTCGAAACAATAGACCATCCTTTTTATATCTATAACATAACCTTATATCTATAACATAACCGAATAAAAAAAATTGGATTGATTAATGATAAATTTTATTTGACAAATTTTTGAATTACTAGCAAAGAAAGATTTTTGTGTATACCAAATTAAAATGAACTGATATTATTATTTCCATTTTCTATTATTACTGATCAATAAAAAATATCTTAAACTAAAAAAAAAGAGGGGTACTTATTTTATGGTAAAAAATTCATTCATTTCCGTTATTTCACAAGAAAAAAAAGACGAAAATAAGGGATCTGTTGAATTTCAAATAGTAAGTTTCACTAATAAGATACGAAGACTTACTTCACATTTGGAATTGCATAGAAAAGACTATTTATCCCAGAGAGGTTTGCGAAAAATTCTAGGAAAACGTCAACGATTGCTGTCTTATTTAGCAAAGAAAAATAGAATACATTATAAAGAATTAATTAGCCGGTTGGATATTCGGGAGTCAAAAACTCGTTAATTTGACGAATTTTTTTGAATTATTTGATTTATTAGATCTTGAGATGAACTTTTTTTGTTTTCCGTAATTCATGGAAGAATAAATCGAGGAAATCCCTATGAATGTACCAGCTACACGAAAAGACCTTATGATAGTCAATATGGGTCCCCATCACCCATCAATGCACGGTGTTCTTCGACTCATCGTTACTCTAGACGGCGAAGATGTTGTTGACTGTGAACCAATATTAGGTTATTTACACAGAGGAATGGAAAAAATTGCGGAAAATCGAACAATTATACAATATTTGCCCTATGTAACACGTTGGGATTATTTGGCTACTATGTTCACCGAAGCAATAACAGTGAATGGTCCAGAACTGTTAGGAAATATTCAAGTACCTAAAAGAGCTGGCTATATCAGAGTAATTATGTTGGAATTGAGTCGTATAGCTTCTCATTTGTTATGGCTTGGCCCTTTTATGGCAGATATTGGGGCACAGACCCCTTTCTTCTATATTTTTAGAGAGAGAGAGTTAGTATATGATTTATTCGAAGCTGCCACTGGTATGAGAATGATGCATAATTTTTTTCGTATCGGGGGGGTAGCGGCTGATCTACCTCATGGCTGGATAGATAAATGTTTGGATTTTTGCGATTTTTTTTTAATAGGAGTTGCTGAATATCAAAAACTTATTACGCGAAATCCTATTTTTTTAGAACGAGTTGAAGGAGTAGGTATTCTTGGTACAGAAGAAGCAATAAATTGGGGGTTATCGGGACCAATGCTACGAGCTTCTGGAGTACAATGGGATCTTCGTAAAGTTGATCATTATGAGTGTTACGACGAATTTGATTGGGAAGTCCAGTGGCAAAAAGAAGGAGATTCATTAGCTCGTTATTTAGTCCGAATTGGTGAAATGATGGAATCTATAAAAATTATTCAACAGGCTCTGGAAGGAATTCCGGGGGGGCCCTATGAAAATTTAGAAATCCGACGTTTTGATAAAGAAAGGGGTCCAGAATGGAACGATTTCGAATATCGATTCATTAGTAAAAAAACTTCTCCTACTTTTGAATTACCGAAACAAGAACTTTATGTGAGAGTCGAAGCCCCAAAAGGAGAATTGGGAATTTTTCTGATAGGGGATCAGAGCGGGTTTCCTTGGAGATGGAAAATTCGCCCGCCGGGTTTTATCAATTTGCAAATTCTTCCTGAATTAGTTAAAAGAATGAAATTGGCCGATATTATGACAATACTAGGTAGTATAGATATCATTATGGGAGAAGTTGACCGTTGAAATGATAATTGATACAACAGAAGTACAAGCTATCAATTCTTTTTCTAGATTAGAATCCTTAAACGAGGTCTATGGAATTATATGGGTGTTTGTCCCTATTTTGACTCTTGTATTGGGAATCACGATAGGCATACTAGTAATTGTATGGTTAGAAAGAGAAATAGCTGCAGGGATACAACAACGTATTGGACCTGAATATGCCGGTCCTTTAGGAGTTCTTCAAGCTCTAGCAGATGGAACAAAACTACTTTTCAAAGAAAATCTTTTTCCATCTAGGGGGGATACTCGTTTATTCAATATCGGACCATCCATAGCAGTCATATCAACTCTATTAAGCTATTCAGTAATTCCTTTTGGTTATCACTTTGTATTAACTGATCTAAATATTGGTGTTTTTTTATGGATTGCCATTTCAAGTATTGCTCCCGTTGGACTTCTTATGTCAGGATATGGATCAAATAATAAATATTCCTTTTTAGGTGGTCTACGAGCTGCTGCTCAATCAATTAGTTATGAAATACCTTTAACTCTTTGTGTATTATCCATATCTCTACGTGTGATTCGTTGAAACATAAACTTTTCCCTATTCCTTTCTTTTTAGGAAGAAGGCGAAATGAATTGAATAGATATCTTCATTTTTTATTCATCATTGGGGTTGATGAACTAAATTGGATAGTTATATGAGTGAAAGAAAACAACTTCTAAATTTGCAGTAAAAAAATTGAGACTCGTTTCCTATGTACAAGAGTAAAACAGAAATAAACATAAGAAAAAAAGACCGTTCGCCCCAATATTGGTTGATTAGTCATCCTGGCTTGAAGCGGGCTCAAAAGATCAACCGCATTGAGTTGTCACTATCATTTATATGTATTACCATAATGCTAACGGGTGATTGAGCAAAAATGAGTGGATGGTTAGGAACACCAAGATACACAAAGGATTAGTAATAGAGATTTTTAAAATTATCTAAAAGGATATTTTGGCATAATATAAAAGTATATTAATTGGGGCTTTAAGTTGGTAGAAATGATCAGGAAGTACTCCCCATGATTCCGACCCAGAGTATGCTCCTACCCACCGATTAAAGAAATAACTATCAGGAACGAAATAATCCTTTCCTTTTTGAATCCCCTTTTCTTTTTTTCAGAAAGAAGAATTCAGAAAGAAGAATAGGAACGAAAAAAAAAAAGACTCTAATTACAATAGAAAAAAGTAATCTTTTTTTCTTCTTTTTTCCTATACCGATATTCACAGAGATGGAATTCATGTCATAATTCGAAATATCTAATTCGTAATCGAAAACGATAGGTTGAAATATCTATTGGGATTTTTACAAGGAATATTTTCCTTTTTACTAAGAGTATTTTATTGAAGGATTTAAGTTATTACTCAAGAAAGAAAAATTGAAATTTTTAAAGTAAAGGATGAGATCAATTCAGAAGTACTTTTTTTTTAGTATTATAACAGATAGAATTTCATTGCTCGAATTTGGGAACGTCGATAGATTTGGTTTTGATCCTATCTATTCTACAAATATATCAAAATAAATAATACGATCTTTAAATTTATTTATTTATAGCCTTCGAGGAGCCGTATGAGATGAGAATCTCATGTACGGTTCTGTAATAGCGATGAGAACAGTGATGTTATCACCGACTATAATTATCTAACAGTTCAAGTACAGTTGATATAGTTGAGGCACAATCAAAATCTGGTTTTGGGGGATGGAATTTGTGGCGTCAACCTATAGGATTTATCATTTTTTTTATCTCTTCTCTAGCAGAATGCGAAAGATTACCTTTTGATTTACCAGAAGCAGAAGAAGAATTAGTAGCAGGTTATCAAACCGAATATTCGGGTATCAAATTTGGTTTATTTTATATTGCTTCCTATGTAAACTTATTAGTTTCTTCATTATTTGTAACAGTTCTTTACTTGGGTGGTTGGAATATTTCTATTCCGTATATATTCGTTCCTGCGCTTTTTGAAAATAATAAAATAGGTGGAGTTTTTGGAACAACAATTGGTATCTTTATTACATTGGTTAAAACTTATTTGTTCTTGTTCATTCCTATTTCAACAAGATGGACTTTACCTAGACTAAGAATGGACCAACTTTTAAATCTTGGATGGAAATTTCTTTTACCTATTTCTCTCGGTAATTTATTATTAACAACCTCTTTCCAACTCCTTTCACTATAAAAGATTAATAAAAGAATATTTTTTCTATATTCATGATTTGTCTTCAAACAAGAGAAAAAAACAAACATAAAATTATTCATAAATATTCACGATATGTTTCCCATGGTAACTGGGTTCATGAATTATGGGCAACAAACCATACGAGCTGCAAGGTACATTGGTCAAAGTTTCATAGTTACCTTATCCCATGCAAACCGTTTACCTGTAACTATTCAATATCCTTATGAAAAATTAATCACATCAGAGCGTTTCCGCGGTCGAATCCATTTTGAATTTGATAAATGCATTGCTTGTGAAGTATGTGTTCGTGTATGTCCTATAGATCTACCTGTTGTTAATTGGCAATTGGAAACTGACATTCGAAAGAAAGGGTTGCTTAATTACAGTATTGATTTTGGAATCTGTATATTTTGTGGCAACTGTGTTGAGTATTGTCCAACAAATTGTTTATCAATGACTGAAGAATATGAACTTTCTACTTATGATCGTCACGAATTGAATTATAATCAAATTGCTTTAGGTCGTTTACCAACGCCAGTAGTTGACGATTATACAATTCGAACAATTTTGAATTCAACTCCAAAAAAAAATAGGTAAACCGCCTTGATTAATTAAAAAGTACAATTTTTAAACTAAAATTTAGTTTTGATCGAAAGGGATGAAATGGGATTTCTTTCATTTTTCTTGGTCACTAACTACAAAAAGTACAATGATTTGATTGATTGATGAGAATAGCATCGCGGCTAAATTTGGATTGAAAATCTATGAGATTAATATATCTGTAATTCTATCCATAATTTTTTCGAAAATGAAATTTAGATTTATAATGCCTTTTTCGAGAAAGAATGAGATTAGTACAATAGCTGTACCTATAGTAATTTACCCCATTTAGGGTTTAATTTAATTAAGAACCTATTATAAAAAAGTTTTTCCTGCTCAAGTCAATAAGGTCATGAAAAAACAATTCAAAAGTTTTTATCTCTTATTTTACGTGCAATGGATTTGCCTGGACTAATACATGATTTTCTTTTAGTTTTTCTGGGATTAGGTCTTATATTAGGAGGTCTGGGAGTGGTATTACTTACCAACCCAATTTATTCTGCCTTTTCGTTGGGATTCGTTCTTGTTTGTATATCTTTATTCTATATTTTATCAAACTCTCATTTTGTAGCTGCTGCACAGCTCCTTATTTATGTGGGAGCTATAAATGTTTTAATTCTATTTGCCGTGATGTTCATGAATGGTTCAGAATATTACAAAAATTTGAATCTTTGGACTGTTGGAAACGGGGTTACTTCCGTAGTTTGTACAAGCATTTTTGTTTCACTAATTACTATTGTTCCAGATACGTCATGGTACGGGATTATTTGGACTACAAGAACAAATCAGATTATAGAACAAGATTTGATAAGTAATGGTCAACAAATTGGAATTCATTTATCAACAGATTTTTTTCTTCCGTTTGAATTCATTTCAATAATTCTTTTAGTTGCTTTGATAGGTGCGATTGCTGTGGCTCGTCAGTAATAAATCTTTAGAATTAATAATCGCAATTCAAATTACACTTTATGTTATTACATCTATTTTTCTTCAATTCTATTTAAAGCTTATTTATGTATAAACTTGATTTATTATCCATATATTTCTTTGTTCTGTACTTGTGATATTCTTATTCTAGTCAATCCAATCTGTTGATGTTGAATTGTTGTTCATATTGAAAAAAAAAATCGAAAACTAT
>CANTUT010002428.1:0-27983 GCA_947687605.1 Reutealis trisperma
AGTAGGCTAATCTTGACAGTTGAAATTTTCGATTGAGAAAGCGGCAGGCCCAAAGAGCTCTACAGTAGTGCCTTGCGAGGTCGTAGAGCCGGTAACCCTCGTTCGCCTAAGATCGAAAATGCTCTGTCTGTGATTGAGACTTCAGACTCTGTCACGCTAGCTATATGCTTAACACATGCAAGTCGAAGGTTTAGTGCTAACGATGGCTATGAATCGCGTGTATACGAAAGGGCTAACTTAACTTCCTTAGCCTTAGCTGACTGGGCTTTCAGATTCTTCAGCAAGAATGGAGAGTAGAGTGTAGTGCACTGAAGTGTACTGCTACATTCGAAAGCGCACTCACCAATCAAACTAGAAATTTCTTAAGATAAGAAAGCGTAGAAAAGAAAGGTTTTGATTCACCTATGAATTAGTTCCAAGAGCCGGCTAGCTCAATCAAAGAAAATGGAATTCAGTGATTGAGATAGCGACAAGTTAGAGCTGAGAGGACGCACCCATTCCCGAAGCAAGTTAACCTAAGGGTTCTAAGTCATGTAAAGATCAACCACTAGAGGGCTATTTAACATAGTCCGGGTTGGCTTAAAAAGGATGGGAAGGTGAGTGGAAGGCTCTGTGCTGGTCTCACCATGGAAGAGATCCATAATGAAGGGCACTCACGCTCTAAGATAAGAGAGGAGAGAGGAAGTAAGCGTATGAGCAATCAAATCGTTTACTTGATTGATATGGGTTGTGTGAACAGCTAAGTGAAATTGGGCATCCTATCTCTGACTCACTTATGCTGTGTCATGCCTATAGAACCCGAAGCTTTCCTTATGACCTCAACTGGGGCAGGAGCCCTATACCTGTCAAAAGCAAGAGAGAAGGATTCGAATGCTCAATCCACCAGGACCTTTAGCACATCCCGTATCTCTTGTGGAGTCCTTGGCGCGAAGAAGTTCTTCTCCTCGGGAAAGAAGAAGTCAAATGCAAATGCTTGAATCAATGACTTGTAAACGAGGGGTTGAATAATCAATCATTTGAAAGTAAAAGAAGGGCTTGGAAACTTATTGTTTCGCCCCTCTCGTGAATTCAAAAATGAGTGTGGAATGGATGAGAGCCTTGTGGGTGCTTGAATACAGGGCTTGACTCAGCCTTGACCTCCCTCGCTCAATTCGAGAGAAACCCTTCCTAAAAGGAAAGCATGTAGTTCTACTCAATAAGAGATCATAAGGATTCAGTTTAGGCTCTATGAAGTCAATCAGGAGTCGCTTGGCTAATAGGATTGGAGTCAATTACATCGAACCTCTCCCTATCGGTCTCACTTCATTTTCTTTCTATGGTTCGACTTTATCCTCCGAGCTGAGTCTCACACCAGAAGGTCTATAGGAGCTTAGTACGCTATTCAAGACATTGATAGATCTTAATGGTCCATAACACCTCCGAAGGTGGCAGACAGAAGGCTCGATGTAATTGAGAGAGCAGATACCTCTCTCGGGCTAGGCTCTATTGGATTGGGCGAAGCTTCAGGTTTGTTTTCACCCTAGAGTAGAGGGCTTACGCTGTGTAGTCTCAATCAGAAGTTGGATGCATCATTCTTGGATATGGAAGGTACCCAACTAGGAACGTTGAAGAGTGGGCATGCGGGCAAGTAACTTATGAAACTTGGAGCTATTCCTGGTCTTCCACCAGAAGTTGACTCATCAGTTGAAAGAAATGTTGCCGTATCTATTGATACAGCTTTGCCCTCATCTGTTGAAAGCAAGGAAGTTGCACCCAGGATGTCTTCACCCATGTATTGATAATGAGAAAGTCGGATACCCTTCTCCCTCACTTCTATTAGGATAATTACTTGTGTACTAATTGAGCTAGCCCTACGGTTTGAAGATAGAAAGGAAGTACGAGTTAACACAGGCTTTTCACTCAGTGGTCGTACCATCAAGGGAGTGAGGTCGAAAGACTTCCCAGGACGGAGGCTTTATCTGGACATCTAATCCATGCAGGTATGCCAAATAACTTTATCTTTATATTATAACGAAAAAGGGAAATTGAATTGAACAAACGATGTATAAGAAGAAGCGGCTTTTGAACGAGAAATGGAGATTGGGAAGTAAGAAGTGAGAGGGGAGAAGGAAAGAGCACAGCTAGCTAGATAGGCATTAGCTCGAGAGAAGAGAGGGACATGAGCGCGCGAAGCCCTAGCTAATGAACGAAAGAGCGCGCCTTACCTTGCTCTTGAGTTGAGCTGCAAGCTTAGAAAGAACTAGTAGCAAGTTTCCAAAAAGAACCTAGAATCTTAGAATCTTATTTCACCGAATACGATTAGAAGTTGTTTGAACTCCTACTCCTAGACCGGAGAATAGCTTTCTTGTTCTTCAACCTGCGGAAAAAAGCCGATAGTAGTACAGTAAGTGACGTCTTCCTCTTTAGCGCCACGCATAATTGGCTCGCGGAATGGCAGAAGGAAGAAAACCCGAACGAAAGAAAGCTGACCATGAGTTCCAATCCACCTTAGTATCTTCATCTTTATGCCACATCGCAGCCTACGCTTGAAAGCGGGAATTAGCCCAAGTGAAAGGGGCCCGCCTCGCCATTCCCTTCCCCTTTGCCTTTGTAATGTTGTTTATAAAAAAATTTCTAAGGTCCTAGCTAATAGGCTTAAACTGGTACTACCTGAGGTTATAGCCCCAAATCAAAGTGCCTTTGTACCGGGTCGATTAATTTCTGATAACATCATAGTGGCTTTTGAAACCATGCACTTCTTGAAAAATAAGCGAGGGGGGAAAGTAGGGAATATGGCTTTGAAGCTGGACATGAGTAAAGCTTATGATCGGGTGGAGTGGGTCTTTTTGGAGCGCATAATGCTTGCTTTGGGTTTTGATAGGAGATGGGTTTCTCTAATAATGAAATGTGTGTCAACTGTTACTTACTCTGTATTTCTCAATAGAGAACCAAAAGACTCTTCCCTCGAGAGGTCTCCGCCAAGGTTATCTTGCTAGATATCCCCTTATCTTCTTTCTATCATATGGATGCTGCAAGGATAGCACTAGAAGGCATGGAACTAGCGCATTCGCGGACGATTTGTTATTCTTCTCTCGTTCCACGCCTTCGTCAGCTGATGCTATTCACAGCATTCTCAACTCCTTCAGCAATAACTCTACTGGCCGTTATGGTAATACGAGATCTCATTGTTCTTTTTTGCTCCTTGAGTGAGAGTCGTATTTGAAGTAAAGGTGCTTTTACTAAAGAGCAAGACTAGGTGCGCTAGCGCACCCAACAAAGAAAACGAATTAATACTTATTTGAATACAACACATAACAAGAAGTACACAAAAATAATAAGTATACAAACATAAAGGTAAACAAAGAACTACAATAAAAGAAGAAGAGGAAAAAGTTTTATTGAACTAATATTTGATACATGAGGAATTGTAAATATCTGGACACACCACACCTTACAAGACTTATGCTCACTACACTCTTGATCAGAAATTCAACAACTCCTCACAAGTTATACAACTCTAAGACAGACACAGACTGCAAAGACGAAACTAAAAACTTTCAACTACGAAGTGAGGGGTGACGTAGATGACAGTGCCATTGAAGAGCTGAAGCACGAGAACCCAAATAACATAGGTACAAGCCACCAGATTCACGCCCGCTAATAAATCTTATTCTTCTTCTTTAGATCCTGAAATACACAATGAAATACACAATAAGTAGGATAGAAAGTTACGGAACACTGAAGTAACTTCGTTAATTTACTAACAGATAGACGGAAGAGACTGTAACTACTTATTTTCCTCTTCTAGAACTAAAAAGAGTCGATCTCCCGTTGGTCGCCTTGGTGCCCGTGGGTGACCGCCTGCACAATTAGCTCTTGCTGTTCATTTCGCAGCATTTGTAGCCTCCTCTGCTTTTCCCTTATGTTCTCTCTGGCAGCGAAAATGCGTTCTTCTGCCTCTGCAGGATCTCTTGCTCTAACATTTCTCAAAAAGAGGTTTAGCGCTCTACGACGCTCTTGAATTTCATTTTGCAGTTGCCCCATTTCGGCAGCAATTGCAGAAAGCCTGTTTGTAACAGCCATAGCCATACGTGCTATTACTCAATTTTTTTGATTTGAATTTGATGAAGACACTTATCGAGCCTCCATTTATAGAGTGGTAGAGGAATCTCGCCATGCGTCACGAATTAGATGGCAGGCACAATTCTTACTAGTTCTCCGCACTACTTTTATGCAGTTGAAGACTATCATGCCTTTTTAATGAAAAACTGGCTACCTTGCGGAGCAAACAAAATCTCCCCAAATCACACTGCCTGTATGAACAAACAAACTTTGTACAACCAGCTTACGTGGAAAAGATTCCATATTCTATGCCAATAGACTCGTGACATCCATGTACTGAGTCGTCAAATGAGCCACGTTAAGAAAGCCCAAGCTTATACGCATTGGCCCACAGGGTGCCCCAATAGGGCCCGAATGAAAGACCCAAGCCTACATGAACCATCACAAAGAAAGTCCTACAAATGAAGACTCGGGCCTGTTTCGATGAAACCTCGATGAAAGCCCACAGAAGGGCCAAATCAACACAACAAGCCTACCCATCATCAAAGCAAGCCAAAATGCAAGAAGTCCCGCTGGATCTATCCAAATTCAAAGCCCGTCAAAGGTGGCTCCTCACATGAAATCATGCAAAGGATCCGAGCCCATCTATCTCCTACATGAAAGGATCTGAGTCCATCCAAATAGCCCAGAAAATTACAGCCATCAAAAGGCCTAAGCCCATCTAGCCTCGGCACATCCAAATGATGTTCAGCGGTCTAAACCCAAGTAGCTGTGGCCCATGATCCAAGGGACCCGCAACCAGTCAATCATGCTATTCTTACCTTCCCCTTCGATTCCGCTTCTGCAGCAGCATAGTTTCTCGGTCCCTTGATGCCCGCAGCTCAATCTGTTTTGCAGTGATGGACGGCGCAAGAATCCGCGGCTTTGTTGTTGTTGCAGCGGTGGCAGTGCTGCCGCTTCTGCTCTTTCTCGCCTTCCTGCTCGCTCCCTCGGGGCCGGGGCTGCTTTTCAATCCAGCTGCAGTAGTAAACTAAAAGGCTTGTTCCGTCTGGCCCGAATCCGCTCCATCACTAGTATAGTGGAGGCGTGAACCATATGTTATGTGTATTGCAATAATGAATGAATGCACGAGCACAAATAATGAGAAAACCAGCCCCCGTTTATATGTGGGCTCATTTCATAACGTATTTTTTAATAAAGAACCGCGCTCCTAGTTAGTGTAACGTAGGTGTCTTTCTCGGTTGATGGATGGGATAAATGCCTATATCGCTTTGTAATGTTATTGTCATGTTGATGTTATATTAAAGAATATAATCTCAAAAAGTTGCTCAAGACTTAGTCCCATTCTTTATAATTGTCTTTCTCTTACTGTGTAAACGAACTTCAAGTCCTAATTGTACTCGACAGGAAGCGTCACAGCCTAGGGTTGGGCCGCCTCCGATGTCGATCTGCAGTAATAGTTTTCGAAAGCAGCCTATCTAGTTTTCCGAGGTAGGTTCTATTCACCTAGAGCGATTTGCCTTTTTCTTTCGTGGTCACCCTGTTATGTATGTGCAAGCCGAACTACTGCCCTAAAGAAAGACCTTTGGCCTATGGGGAAGGGTTAACTAATTATGTATATAAGCAGTCAAACAAGATCGGATGGAATCTAGCCTGACAAGCAGGCAATGGAGTTCGAACCTCCCTCGATCTATTATAAGACTGGTGGGAAACTAGCTAAAAATGGCTTAGGCCATTTACTCTGCTCTAGCTCTGTTGATCTTTATGAATCTTACTTACTCTTACTTTACATGATAAGATTATCCTACTATGAAATTTATACCATCTTTTTAAAACTTTATTACTATATTATAAGATAACAAAATTACAGTTAAAGGCTTGAAAGCAGATTGACGAAGGTGTGTCTTTTCATCCATCTTCATTCAAATGTCAGAACATGTGGATTAAACACCCCGACTTCTTACAAATTTTAGAGTATTCGCGGAATTTGCCTGCTTGGGGTTCCCCTTTTGACATATTTTATATGATACTTAAGAGCGTAAAACAGCATCTGAAAATCTGGAATAAGGATATCTTTGGCAACATCTTTGATAATGTGAAGAAAGTCGAAGACAAACTGCTACAAGCTCAAATTGCTTTGGAACATTGTTGGACTGATGGGAATTAAAAAGCTTTTAATGAAGCCAAAGTGGATCTGAATCATACTCTTATCATGGAAGAGACCTTTTGACGTCAGAAATCCGGTATTCAATGGCTTAAAGAAGGTGACAAGAACACCAGATTTTTCCATGCGGTTGCGAGCAACAAATTTTAAAGAAGCCTCATTATTAGGAAAATCAAGGGTTCAAACAATACTTGAGTGGAAGATCTTTTTACTATTGGTGCTTTAGCTGAAACCTATTTCAAAAATCTTCTTTCTACGGGTATCCGAGTACTCAAAAGTTAACCCATTGGAAAAGTCCAAAGCATTTGGTGAAACTTTTTGCACAAGGGTGGGAGTACCCCAGGTGAGCCAACAGGTGAACAGTGGGAGGAGATCAGGGGACTCATTGTACTGGTTACTGCTATTGCGAGTGCTAGTGCTCTACGGGCTTACTGTACTGGTGTCTTTCTAGTGGACTGTAATAGCTAGTGGACTTACAGAGCGAGCTGTAAAGGTAGCTATTGCTGTTTGCTGTAAGAGCTAGTGCTGTACTGGTTACAGTACTTACTGAGCTGTAAAGGGTACTCTCTTGACTGGGCAAAAGAAAGCGTCTGATCAGATCAATCAAGAGATAGTGGTTCGGCCTCACTTCGATCGCCTAAGCAAGGACGGAGCTGCTGTCGAGTGACCATTGGCCGAGGGGAGTTCCACCATCTTTCTGGGTACAAATAAGCCAGTAAAAGACAAGTAGAAGCCAGTGAACGAGGAGTAGTAAGAAGCACGCTTGGTACGTAAACGAGTACAAATCAAATGGTTTTGTACTGATCCGCTTTCGAGCTGTCGAGTGACGATTGCTCCATCTATTAAGAAAGGACGCGGAGGGCCTTGTTTATAAAGATAAAGGGGGGGTACTCTCTTCTCTGATGTGCGCTCTATCATTGTGTCCTATTCCTGAAGGAGTGATCGGGATTAAGCCACGTGGCGATACCCGCGAAAAACGAAGGACTCTTGTTTTTTCGCTTAGAGGTTCCAACGTCTATAAATAGCGGCTTCTTTCTCTATTTGGCAAAGCAAAGGAAGATAGATATGGATCCAGCAGTTACCACTGAAAGACTTGCCCAATTTAATCAAGTCATTCAAAATATTGAAAATGCTCAGCGCGAATGGCGGCAAACTCTGGCCGCCTTTTTAGAGCACGTGCCTGCTGCCGATCCGGAGCAGGTGGAACAAAGAATACAACAGCTCCAGAACGACATCCAAACTCTGGAAGAACGGAGGAGAACCCTCATCCGAGAACGGCAATTTCTGATTGTCAGGGCGGCCTCCAGCATCCGCGGGGGACAAGGCGGAAACAACTAAGAGTCCGTTGTTTTTGCTTTTAACTTAATATGTTGTGTTGTTTGTTAACTATGTTGTAATCTTGTGTTTAGTTTAGTTGTGTGGCTGGTCTATATGTGTGTAAGCTTCCTATTGGATGTACTCCCATGTAACAAAATGCTTGTAGTGCTGGAATGAATAAAATCTGCTTTGTTCTAGTTCATTCTCTTTCCCTCTTTTGAAAGAGAGATGGAATCTCTCTTTCAGTTACAAAAGGACCATCCTATAATACTCTAACAGCCGTCACCTTCACTCTCTTTCAGTTACATAAGGACCACCCTATAACTCTTAAACATCCGCTAACATAAGAGCTACATTTAACAGCTAAAAGCAAGATTTCTTCTCCGACTTTACTCCATTTTCAAGTAAAGAATAGGTTCTTTAATGAGGGAGACCTTCAAAACTGGGAAATGAGTGCTTCTCCAGCAGCAGTAGCTACTGGAACTTCCATAGCGGGATCTATGTCTTTGTCTTTGCTACAGTAAGTCGTATGCGCTTGTAGGTGAGAAATTGGCTTGACTCGGCCGCATTCACTAAAATAGAATGCCTAACAATGCTCCTTTCAAGGTCTGATTTTCAGATTTCGGATATAGTTGAAGTCGAATCGGGGGCGGGGAGCGGCACGGATCCGCGAAAGAAGTCAGTCTTTCTCTCGATTCTTAGAGAGATTATAAAAGCTAACAAAGGGGAGGGCTTCGCCCCTTAGCTCCGGTTAAGTCATCACTTCGACTAGTTCGTAAAAGAGCTAGGAAGCAATAGTCCGAGTACACGACGACGCTGTCCTATCTTTATCCTCTCGAGAACGGAATGGGGCAGAATCCACTAATGTATTTAGGCTTTCGGGTAACTAAGATAGATATAGAAGGCGATTGAGGTAGGACTATATCCAATTAACCTCTCCTCTCGATAAAGACTCACGTCCTTCAAAAAGAATGATGACTTCGAGTCTGAGGTTAGAAGGTGCTAAATGGATAAGGTGCAGGATCGATGTTAATTGACTCGACTGAAAGGAGAGGAGAACATTGGATCGAGATTAGTTGACCTTCCCCGGCTGGAGAGAGAGGGGGAGATAAAATAGAGTGCGAAGTCGGTTTAGAAGATTGCTTTGAATGCCCGGGTGGAAGGCTAGCTTTAGCTTAGCTGGCTAGCGGAGTAATGCATGGATTTAAGGAGTGGATGAAAGGAAGAAAGATCTCGTTTGAGGCTCGCTCTAGATCGGATGGTTCCATGGGGACTATATGGAGCTAGTGATGGATGGGAGCCCGGGCAGGGGAGGAAAAGATGCCGCTCCTCCGTAGTCGCTAGCGGACGGGTGGATATGAATGAACAAGATCATTGGTTGTTGGTCCTTCTCCCCCAGGGACAGGACAAGGGTGAAATAGCTGGTTCGATAGAGTAAGGGACGACTACTATACTTATATGTGGGGGCATTCCCTAAGCTATGTTTCGAGCATTTGCTCAGCAGCTGAGTCAATTCAACGATTCCCCGACTTGATTTTCACACACAATAAGCTTCTTCAAGCGAGGTCTCTCACATCTCCTGATGCTTGTGTACTGCCCTACCGTTGTATCCCGCGCTTTCATTCTACGCTAAATCTCGATACCTTTCCCTCGTCTTCAGAGATGGGACGGACTCCACCCATAAACCTTAGTTGTTTAAACGTACCTTTATGCCCACATCCCTACCCAAGCAAATCCTTCTTTGCCCTTCCTTTCATGGAAATAAAATTGGCTTTTTTCTTCAATGACTGTTTCCTCTTGGGGCTATGGCACTCGAATTGACTAATGAGGAATGTAACTATCATGTTTAGCCCAATTGACGAAGGTGAAAGCCGCCCCAAATATCTATATATAAGAGTCTTAGCCTCGGCTCTATCATATCCGATCCATGAAATAACTACTGTGCCCAAAGCCCAAACCTTTTTCAGAGGTAGTGTCAGAGCCCAATCCCTGGTTCACTCAATTTTGTTCAGGAGCTCCAGACCCTCGTACGATTGCCCTGACTAAGAGAGGAAGCAGAAGATAGGGCTAGTGCTTTCTCAATAGGGTCTCGGGCAGCATGATCAAGATCTCAAGCAGGACTCTTTCAAGCCCGCATTCAAATGAAAAAGGAAAGTAGAAGCGGATGGAGACTGTTTCAATTCAGCAGGTGAGTTAGGAATAGCCGGTTCTGAGGCCCAGTACATTCAGCTAGTTTTCAAGCTCTTTTCAAGCAGTATCTGCCAAAGAAGGTAAGGACTCTTTCTCTATTTGAAGCAAAAAGCAAGCAACAGGGGTATCCAACGATATCAATCGTTTCAAGTGGCAGTTCCCGAGCGAGCACAAGCTCATAGCATGATTACCAAGAGCAAGTTGCTGCAGTGACAGTTAGAGTGCCTGCTCCTATTGATTAGAAGTGATAGGCCGACGGTTCTATTGACGTTGGTCCTTGTCTTGCTTTCCTTCTTCCAGCGGAGTGTGAAGCTAAAACCAGAAGATTCGATTCCTAAGACCTCTTGAGGGCATTGGGGGTAATAGGTTGCAGGTCTTTCATCAAGCATTCTTTTTTTTTTCCAGTTGAAGAAAAAAAAGCTAGAGCTAGGGCTATATAAGCTTCTCCTGGGGTTTGAGCTAATTTAATTTACTCGTATGCTTAGGCGGGGCGAGCCTCCGTTGCAGTTGAAATTGGAGTTTCTTAACAGGCCAGTTCTACAGGCTTTTTAATATCTTTTTATAGCGTGTGTAAGTCCTCTCTATAATGTTATTTCATCTCTCCTCCTTGTATAATATACAGTGTAGGACAAGCAGTAGTCTTTCTTTTTTTCAAGTAAGCTAGGAATCGGGCAAATAATCAATCAAGTGAGTGAAAGCAAACAAGTTTTGAAAACTAGGGCTAGAGCAAGGGTAATACTTATAGTAGTCTCCTTCGATTGCAGTCAGTTAAAATTCCCTTTCTTTTGCTGTCGGGGTCAATTAGAGTCTATCGGCCAGAGAGGGTCTTTTCTTTTTGAACTCCTATTATGAAATATTATGTCTACTTTGAATAGCTTAAATAACAATCTTACCAGGGATAGGAAAGGGTGTCTACCATAGGATCTTTCCTTTCTGGAGGACTATGATAATCTTTCTTACTTTTCAATCCGGCAAGAGCAATCCTTCAGCCCCTTCGAGTTGGCCACGGGGCAACAGCCTCTGACGCCCCACACCATTGCGAAAAGAGGGGCTTGCCCATCAGCCTACTTTGCCAAGAGGTGGCAGGATCGCAACGACCTAGCCCAAACCCACTTAGATAAAGCAGCAAGGCGTATGAAGGGAGCGACGACCCTTCTTGGAGATAACTCCAAAAGATCAACCAAACCTAGCCCAACCTACTTAAACAACCTAAAGGCTTGGCCCGGTCTGAAGGAAGAAGAAAGTAGACCTTGTAGAGAAGCGGATAGGAGAGGTAGCCTATAGACTCAAGCGATCAGCTCGGTGAAAACTCACCCCGTATTCCATGTGAGTCAGTTTACTTCGATTAGACCAGACCGACCCAGAGAGGAACGTGCCCGCGAGGGCACCACCAGATGTTGTAGGTGAATCTACTAAAGAAGAAGTTGAGTATATCATAGCTGACCGCACCATGCGCTAGCCCATACACCCACTGCGCGAGTGGAATACTACTTAGTCAAGTAGAAGGGCCAACCTGAAAGCGAGGCAAGCTGGATTCGAACCAGCACCTCTGGGCAAAGGAAAGACCATACCCTCCCGCTGACTGATCGTGACTTTAAAAAAGAGAGAAGAGAAAGAACTTGGAGTTAAGCCTACATTACAAAAGATAAGGGATGACTTGCTAGCCAAGCCATCCTGATAATATCCTCCAGTTCGATTAAATGTACTTACGTTTACGCTCCACAACATCCATTCAATTCATAGAGAGATCCAATCGTCAAAATCAATAAAAAGGCCGGCAAAGCAAACACTGAGACTATATGTCGGTGGACCATGTTTAAACTCTTAATAGACACCTCTTTTCCAATCCTCTAGCCGATTTTCTCCAGAGCCATTATAATTATAAAAAGGAGCTCACAATTTCGAGAGCTTGTCCGTAATATGGACTTTGTATAGAATGGGTGGATAAACTCTCAAGCATCTGGGAAAGATGTATGACGGTATTTGGATCATTTTGAACATAATTCAGATTTTGCTCCGCCAATCTTTCAACTATTTCAAAAGGGGTTATCCCCCGAGGTAGAATTCTATTATTATTGATAAATAAAGGAGCTAATTGCTTGTCCGCAATTTGCTCTTTTAGAGTATCGGATAAGCATTCCACTACTTTTGCTTCATAATTAGCAAGAGTGGTTCCCCTCATTTTAGCCACTCTCCAAACACCAAGAAGCCACACAGCTTGAGGAACATCACAAGGTACCGAGGTGATAAATTTGATCACATAATTTAGTATGATGTCTGGGTTCATTTGCTTTGCCTTCCTTCTATTTTAATTCCTCTCCTAGACTCTAGGAGTATTGTAGTGTACCGAAAGAGAGTTAGTTGGTTGTTGACCAACGGAATTTGTCTATGGGAGGAACCTGATTTCCACTTTCTGATCAAACTAGTCCTGGTTCTATCAAACGACGCTTGTCCCTTCAATCGTCATTATTAGGATTGAGAAGGGGTTTTTAGCTGCTTTTGATTCTATTATAGAGATACGTAATCAGCTATTCTAGGAAGTCCGAGCATCCCTGCTTTGTTGCCTTCTGCTTCCTTTTGAAACCAGACTAGCAATGAAAGAAGAGCTTCTTTCTCTTACGCAATTTCACTACTCGAGGAGTTTACACGGGGAGAACTTTGGCTAAAAAAAAGACTAGAAAAAGGTCTTATATTAACCCTCAGAGAACTTCAACTCCCTTTAGGGAGAGAATTGGCTACTTTCTTCTCGTTCGATCCGTGTAGTCTAGGGCAGTAGATTCGGTATCTAAATGAATTCGCCACGCTTCCTTCATTGCTTTATTCATGTCTGGACTTCCCGAAAAAAGGAATTTCCCTACCGATTAATAAAAGAAAGTTAGTCTTAACTAAGCATAAGTCCTTTACTTTCGAATGATTGCTAAGCCTCTTTCTGACTACTAGTGGCATTTCTTTAAGAGCGCATTCCTCCTAACTCCCAACAGCTTGCTTCTCAAGCAGCCGCATCTTCTCTTTCTTCTTCCCTAAGCCTAATCCCTAATCAAGCAAAGCCGGACGCTGTCAGGAAAGTGTTCGTCAATAGCTGCCCTAAGAGCCTAGTTGTCCAATTCCTTCACCTTCATCAAACCTTCCACCAGCAGTTGATTCTCAGCAGCCTATTCTATCAAAGGCAAAGTTCACATATTAGGAGTGGAATTCCCTAGTGATACACTTTCCTAAAGCAAGAGAAGAGAGCGTGCGCTGTTGATGATACACATTGCATAAGTACATACTATACGGAATCACGAAAGCATAGTGAGAGCAAACTCCATTTAAGGAAGCAAGACCTATTATGCAACTATAAAGGTAGCTCCTGACCCTCGGGGAGAGGGAATACCTTCTAAAAGAGAGAGATCTTTCTTTTCCTTAGGACAGCGAAGAGGTAAGCCTTTAGCGCGTGCTAAGCCCTAGCTTTCAAAGACTATCCCTGCTCTCAGTCAGTCCGTAATGCCTGCTTTTTATCGACAGTAGCCGATCTGTGCTTTCTAGTTCAAGTAGCAATTCCTGTCAATGAGGGATGGAATTTATTATTCTAGTAAGATCTTTCATCTCCGGCTATTGAGCCAAGTGGGACAGAAGGAACTCTTACTCTTAAAGAATCTGCTCTTACTGTTCTCGTAACCGGTGCCAGCAGAATCCAATGTTCAGTGAGATGACTTTCCTATTGACTGAATCGCTTGAATTAGTTGAAAGAAAGGAGGCTTCTGGCTTTTTACTTTCTAGGTTTTGAGGTGAGGTTTGGAACCCTCGCGTTAGGCTTTTGAGTTCCCTTTCCCTGTTTGAGAGAGCTCCTTGACCTGGGCTCTCGACGCTTCTCTTATAGGCTTGTGGTATTGTTCAGTTCGTACTCGCATCAAGCTGTGGTCTCCGTCCCTTTATATTATTAGTAGGGGCTCGTGCCTTCGTTCTGTCGGTATAGGTATACCGTCAAATATCTGCCTCGAAGTCCCGTCAATTGAGTGCCGTCAGTCAGTGTTCTCAAATCCCGGATCCCCACAGTCTCCGGCGAGTGGAGGACGAAGGACGTTACCGCTTTTCTGCCAAAGGAACTCGTGTAGTTCTCAGAATACACCTACTTGCAGGCGTTTTTGCTAAGAAGTTCTTTTACCAGCAGCGCTCGCTGACTGAAAAGCTTGACTAATAAGGGGGACTGGACACCGATACCGCCAAGATGGCATCAAGGGCGATTAGGTGTGGCTTGCTTGACCAGGGAAACAGAAGACGTCCCTCAAAGCCCCATTAACGCAAAACAACTCGATCCCTACGTTTTTAAATTACCAGAAGCTCTTAGCTACTCAACTATACTATAATAAAGGCTAAGGGGCGAAGCCTTGACTGAAAGAGTACTCATATTATGGGGAGCTTCCCCTTCCCTTTCAACATCTGGCTTATATACAGGTCAACATCGACTTAAGAAGCACGAATACATATAGTAGCTACCTCGGGAGAGGGATGAGAGTAGTGTGATTTAGTTCATAGAGGTTAGCTGCCTATTGCAGGAGTTCCTGACCTGAAGGGACACAAGAAAGCTGCTACAGAATGTGAACAAAGTCAAGGGTCCGTAAGGAGCTCAATAGAATTAGGTATTTTATATGACTTCCGAAGTGCCCGAACACTATAATCAGAAGGAGAAGGAAAAGCTACTCTACTGGCTTGGGAGAACTTGAATCATCTTTCTATCCGCAACCAAGACGCAATCAGTCAATACCAGGCAAAGTCAAAACAAAACTACGATTTCCGGTCCTTTCTCTTTAGGTCGTTTATCGGTCCTTCGTTCGACATATATAATCTCATAGAAAGACGTCCCTACGGAAGAATCGACAGCTTCTCTCTTCGATTTCTCATTTTTGAAACAATATGGCATTTTTAAGGTGCTTCTCATAACATGTGGTTCCGCACCTTCCTTCTAGCGGGCGGTATCTCGCATCGCCCAAAACGGATTCCCGTCTAGTTCACCTTCTGCCGGGTCGGAGACAAAAGAATGCTATCAGAAGTGAGATCATCGATTGGTCCAGTACAGAAAAGCCTGACATTCTTCGTCACTTGATGAAACAAAAGTCTATTCTCGAATAAGAAGAAAAAGGCTCTCTTTTCCATCAACCCATTTCTTCTTTCTTTGGAAGTAGGTGATACCTCTTCTAGGTCAAATGCTCAATTCGCTAAAGTCTATTTGTTATGGAGTATGGAGTTAGTTACATTTTTGATGGAGATTTTTGATACAGCACGGTTTTTCCTGTTTTTGACTCATTTCTCGTTACATCCTTTTCATCTTCTCCTTTTGTTTGAATAAGCTATTAAGGTGCCGAGGAGACTAGTAGACGCCCAGAAGGAACTGTAATAAGGGAGAACTCCGATTTAAGACGATTTTCAACAGACAAGATCAGATCGTAGAATAGAGAAGGATTTGCTGCCGCTACTGAATCAAAAATAGCTGCTTAGGTTGCATATAGTTGAATAGGCATCAGAATCCGCGACGAGGATAGGCTAAGGCGCGGAGAGGTGCATTGATGCCCAGACTAAGCTCTTTGATGGACAAATGCCAGGAATGAGAGCAGAAAAGAGCGGCCAGAATAATACTCACAGTTTGGAGACTTCCACTTTATTCTTCACCCTCACTAGAGGAGTAGGACGAGAACTGATAAAGGGACTACCTAGAACGAAAGGATTGAACCAAGGGCTATTACTTTAATCCCGGGCTAAAGGGGCATTCGATGGTCTTCGAGATGGTATAGTTCCATTCCAGATTTTATAGTAGGGATCGATTGTCTTGTCTGAGGAATTACAAGTGGACGATTAAGCAAGCTTCCTTTAAGGTCCTTTTTACCCATCTCTGTATAGGCTAAACTATCAACCGGCATCCTTTCTTTTAACTGACTTTTCTGTTCCAGTTAGGGCCACAAGACAAGCAGATCTCCGTTGGCAGGGCAGTAACCTTATTAAGTGAGCCTTCCACGTCTCTAAATCGATTTAGGAAGGTTGATCTCGAGATTGGCTTTCATTATATGTTCCTTCCGTACCCTCAACCAACCATGGCATTCGAGTTCAGTTCAAGTTTAAGAGATAAAGAATATCCTAAACAAACTTTCTCTCCCGGTTTGAAGAGCCAAGCAACTAGGGTCGCTAAAACCCATAACAGTCCTGGCTGGAGCAGTCGCCCTGAGCATTGTCGTGACTCTTAATGCGCTTGCGCTTAAAATGTTTTCACCTGGCTAATGATGTCTTCTTTGAACGATAAAGGTGGGCTTCTCCTGGATTCGTTATAGTGAATGGATGTAAAAATTAAAGTTTTTAAGGAACTAGGAAGCCCGAAGTAATCTTCTTCTTTTTGAGAAGATGAGGCCCCGGGGGGAAAGGAGAGCGGGGAAGAGGGCTCCTTTCGGAGGTTTAAAAATAGTAAATGAAAATGAGGTTACATTGGATTGGTTTAGTTCTTTCTTTTTTACTAGTAATTGCGTACTATAGTAAGTCAAGATTAGAGCAGGCACAACGAAGGCAATTCTCAGGAGCGCGTCTGGTGGTATCGTATATAAGAGAAAAAAGGTTGGGTTGCATTTCGGGGTGCTTTTTCTCTCTTCTTTTCCGGAATCCGTCATTGGTTAAACAATTATTTGGTTATGCCATTCTAGGATTTGCTCTAACCGAAGCAATTGCCCTGTTTGCCCGTCCTTTTTATCTCATTTTCTAATCCTCAGTCTTCTTTCTTACAACTATCTTTTTGAAGCAGATAGTTCACAGTGCTTATTCTATAGATACTGTAAAAGCCACCTCATGTTTCCACTCTATTTTCATTACGAAGATGTATCACGTCAGGATCCGTTGCTCAAACCGAATCACGCCAACGTTATGGAAGTTCCTGGATTGTGTGAAATAAGAGTAGTACCAAAGGCACCTTATGATTTCATAATCAAAAATGGAAAATTGGCTATGGAGATTCCGTGCGGTCAGAAATTCATACAGACACAAAGGGGTTCGACAGGAAAGTCGTTTCGATCCAATCCATTCTTGGGGTCAAATAAAGACAAAAAAGGATATGTCAGTGACCTAGCACGACAAAGCACTCTCCGAGGGCATGGAATGTCTAATTTTTCGGTCAGAATCTCGACAGTAATGTCTCTCTTAGATTCT
Source organism: Reutealis trisperma (assembly GCA_947687605.1). Classification (NCBI taxonomy): domain Eukaryota; kingdom Viridiplantae; phylum Streptophyta; class Magnoliopsida; order Malpighiales; family Euphorbiaceae; genus Reutealis; species Reutealis trisperma. The sequence goes on from CANTUT010002428.1 coordinate 16,874, forward strand.
CCGGTCGAAATACGGGAAAACTCCATTCAATTCTCGATGGAAACGGAGTTTTGCGAATTCTCCCCAGAACTGGAAGATCATTTCGAGATCCTCGAACATATTCGAGGGTTCAATGTGACTATTGTCACTTCGGCCAACACACAAGATGAGACTTTACCACCGTGGAGCGGCTTTTTTCAAAAAGATGAGGGGGAAAGTCAGTAAGATGTCGGAGAAGCGAAATATACGAGATCACAAACGTAGATTGCTCGCGGCGAAAGCTTTATAAAGCCTTTAGTAAAGATCCTCCTAGTGATATACGGGACAAACATCGTTATAAGTTGTCCAAGTTGCCAAAAAAGAGTTCCTTTGCACGAGTAAGAAACCGATGTATTTTCACGGGTCGCCCTCGTGGAGTAGATGAGTTCTTTCGAATTTCTCGTATCGTTTTTCGGGTCCGGCATAAAGAAATCGTCTTGGTAGCAACCACCAAACCAATAGAACAAGGCTTAGCTCTGCAGCTGGTCCATAAGCAAGGTAAGTAGGTCCATTACCGGCCGGCTCCGGACCGAAAAGACCTAACGGAGTAATCCCCTTATCTCGGATCGGAGATGCTAACGGGGCTGGGGGACCTCTCTACCGCCCGTGTCTATCTCCTGTCAAGTATGCTCCCCAGACATAGACTACGTACAGGGTAGTAATCTTGGAAAGATAGAATATCACCGCGTAAACAGAACATTAAGTTACGAATGTAACTCCCGAGGGATCGACCACTATTCTAAATATAGTAAGGCGGAGAACTGTTGTTCATTGGAGCGCCGGAGTGCGGAGGTTGTTCCCATCATTGAAGTCAGAGTGTGGGACTGAGCCCTTCGAATGATAAAGACAAAAAAGTGCTTAGTTTCGTTGGAAAAACCAACGCACATCATATTTACTTTCTCTCGCCCTACTTCTAAGGATAGATAGAAAAGGTTGGAGAGAGTGACTTTCTGAAATTCTCTCCTTTCTAAAGCTGCGCAAGGCGGCCCCCCCAGAACAAAACCCCACCCTTTCCCCCTTTAATGAAAGACTCTCGCCCCGCTTCCTATTCATTTGTGGGTCGGGACCCGAGGGCCTTTTTTTTTCTCAACAGGTTCTTTCAAGAATCAACCAACCGACAAATCCGTAGCCCAGGTGACTCACAGCCTCCCTCTCGCCTAAATGAAATGGGATGAATCAAATCAATAAGCTTTTTGATTGATTCAGGGCGCAGCGAAGCCAAATTCAATCAAGGCAAGGGGGGCTTACTTTTCCTGACACTGAGTCATCCTATTCAAATTTAGCTATGCTAATGGAACAGGAAAAGTTTTCAGATGATATGGACCCCAAGAGATGAGCGAGAACCTTCAATTGCTTAGGGGTCGCACTCTGTCCCGCTTGGTGGACGAAATCTCCCACTCCTCTCGTTCTCACTCGAGTTCATTCCAACCCTCTCATTATCACTCGATCTCTCAATTACATCGACCCTCTCCCTATGGTCGAGCTACTTCGTTCCTTTTCTAATTTCTAATTCTTTCTCCCACACGCCTTTGCCCTCTTTCACCGAAGAGGAAAGAAAATCTTCCAAGCGGACAGAGACCATTAGATTCATTCCTAAGCTTGCTTTGTTCCAGCAAGATGATCAGTCCGAGAGGGCTGGAGAGAAAGCGGTAAAACCCTCTCTGATTCGGTCACCGAGCAGTCGGACGACTTTTCAGTAAGACAGGATGACCCCTTCGACGCTTCTTTCGCTGTATACCCCCTCCATCCTTCGGAGGTGGAAGAAAGGGTACTTACTATATTATATATATATAGTAAGTAGGGCCCCAGAACGCTAAATAAAAAGGTGGGGGAACAAGAGTTGTCACGATAGGAAAGAGAAATGACTATAAGGAACCAACGATTCTCTCTTCTTAAACAACCTATATCCTCCACACTTAATCAGCATTTGATAGATTATCCAACCCCGAGCAATCTTAGTTATTGGTGGGGGTTCGGTCCGTTAGCTGGTATTTGTTTAGTCATTCAGATAGTGACTGGCGTTTTTTTAGCTATGCATCACACACCTCATGTGGATCTAGCTTTCAACAGCGTAGAACACATTATGAGAGATGTTGAAGGGGGCTGGTTGCTCCGTTATATGCATGCTAATGGGGCAAGTATGTTTCTCATTGTGGTTCACCTTCATATTTTTCGCGGTCTATATCATGCGAGTTATAGCAGTCCTAGGGAATTTGTTCGGTGTCTCGGAGTTGTAATCTTCCTATTAATGATTGTGACAGCTTTTATAGGATACGTACTACCTTGGGGTCAGATGAGCTTTTGGGGAGCTACAGTAATTACAAGCTTAGCTAGCGCCATACCTGTAGTAGGAGATACCATAGTGACTTGGCTTTGGGGTGGTTTCTCCGTGGACAATGCCACCTTAAATCGTTTTTTTAGTCTTCATCATTTACTCCCCTTTATTTTAGTAGGCGCCAGTCTTCTTCATCTGGCTGCATTGCATCAATATGGATCAAATAATCCATTGGGTGTACATTCAGAGATGGATAAAATTGCTTTTTACCCTTATTTTTATGTAAAGGATCTAGTAGGTTGGGTAGCTTTTGCTATCTTTTTTTCCATTTGGATTTTTTATGCTCCTAATGTTTTGGGGCATCCCGACAATTATATACCTGCTAATCCGATGCCCACCCCGCCTCATATTGTGCCGGAATGGTATTTCCTACCGATCCATGCCATTCTTCGTAGTATACCTGACAAATCGGGAGGTGTAGCCGCAATAGCACCAGTTTTTATATGTCTGTTGGCTTTACCTTTTTTTAAAAGTATGTATGTGCGTAGTTCAAGTTTTCGCCCGATTCACCAAGGAATCTTTTGGTTGCTTTTGGCGGATTGCTTACTACTAGGTTGGATCGGATGTCAACCTGTGGAGGCACCATTTGTTACTATTGGACAAATTTCTCCTTTTGTTTTCTTCTTGTTCTTTGCCATAACGCCCATTCCGGGACGAGTTGGAAAAGGAATTCCTAATTCTTACACGGATGAGACTGATCACACCTGATCAGTGAAAAATTCTGACACCACTCATTTACAAGTGAGTATTACACCAAGAATTGACAAGCGGATGACTCATCTGGATAACAAACTGAATAAGCCGATTCGAGTCTAACAGTTCCACCAGTAAGGAAGGAACGGGAAGGCAGTGACGGTGAGGGAAAGGCAAGTAGTTAGAAGCAGGAAGCATAGAAAGCAGCAGTAAGAGCAGTCCGCAAAGCAGTGAAGCGGGAGAAGACTTTGAATGAATGTTGAATGGGAACTGGGAAAGGAACTGCTACTGGCGGATCTTTGCCTATAACCGAAACTTACCTTTAGCTAGCCGAACATGTGCCAGAAGTCTATACTGGCATTTCAATGGGTCAAGCAAGTCTGCTGGAAACCCTGTAGGGATAGGGGGTGGTGAGATAGAGCAGGAAACGGTTACCAAGTTCCGTTAGCCGTGTAATTAGCAAGCGGTACTCGGGGAACAGGCTTAGTCAGAGATTCAAAGAGTTGGGTTAGCGATCCTCCTTAACTGAGTCGGGAAAGGGATAGATAAACAGAGTCGGGGTCATAGTACTCTCAGAACCGAGCCGGTTTAGTTACACCCCACCTTTATCCTTAGTCTTTTAGCTGATGGAAATAGTTTCAAAGATAGACGTGTCACATAATCACACAAATAAGGAAATAAAGTGAGTGAAGGAGTGACTCTCGGGGATAGGCACGACTGAACAGACTCAAATGCATAAGTATACTTGTATCGAGGAGTTCCTATTGAAAGAAAATAAGCCGTCAACAGTGCCGTCTAGCGCCTTTTAGGCTTAGAAAGTCCCTCGTCCTAGAGCTGATAGAAGTACAATAAGAGTATTTGGACTTAGTCAATTCGCCGATTCGGGTTTTTGTTTTTAATGGACGTGTCACGCCTTGAACGCATGAAGAAAGCTGTCAAGCATTGAATGAAGGAAGGTTTGAAGGAGGCAGGCAGGCTCGGGCAACGTAATTTTTCCTTAGCTTCGTATCGGGCATTTTCAGGGCATCTTAATATCTTTCTTTCATCCCAAGGTGAACGTACCTTGTTCAATTTCTCCACTTCGCCGACGCCACCACACCACAAGAGAGCATTGTCGGTGAGGAATAAGGTAAGGAGATCTTTATAGCATCGTCCTCCACTTGTCAGCTCTCGTCTCAGCTGCAGTTGTTCTCTGGCAGGGACTAGACCATTTGGCTACCTACGCCTTTGCTTGCCTTTCTGCTGATGCCTATAGCTTTCCCCATGCCTTTGCAGGGTGGTATCGCTCTTTAAATGCTGGGTCTACTGTTGCTGAAACTACTTGTTCAGGGTAAACCATAGGAACTACTGCATCTGGCTCTGCCACTGATGGATCATATGCTGCTCTAGCCTCTGCTGCTAGCTCTAACTAATAAGTTTTCTCTCTATTTGCAAGCAGGGTCTGCAAGAGAGCTGATGTTGGTATTCGAGCTAAAGCTCATTGAAGAACTTCTTATATTGGCACTAGAGCAACTAGCTGATGTTAAGCATTTCAAACTGCTAAGACTGGTATTTACCCTTATGGCATTTCACTGACATTCTACCATTGAAACTGCGGATACTTGCATTCTAACTAATACAAACATTGAAGAATTGCTGGTACTAGCAGCTTCTTCTTTCCTTTTTTGTTATTAAGAGACAATTAAGAAGGCAAGTAAAGCACTAAGACAAAGCAGCAATAAGACAAGTTTAAGACAATCTAGTAAAGGGCAAGTAATGATTGAGAGTATACCCTATGGGCTAATAGAGATTTCACTGGCTTTGTTAGTGAGAGCTAGCTTTAAGGCTTTATAGCGAGTAGTTGCATAAAGTAGTCAGTCAATAGGTTCAGCAGTATATTCTTTTGATCCAAACCGGGAGTAGCACTTCTCTCACAAAAGCATCCCTACGCACAAGCAAAGTTTTAAGCAGCTCTAACATGGAAATGCTTATGCGGGTGGAGCTCAGCTTATCGATGATGATGTAGTATCTTTTCGTAGGAACTCTCTAGGCACTTCTCAAGTTATTTGCAGCATTTCTATTGGTTGAGGGTATAAGGCTTGGATTGCTATCTACCCCTTAAAAGTTCACAGCCTAGCTAGCATTAGTTTGAGCAGCTTGGTTTCGAGTGACAGCATTAGTCTCATCGGGTGGAATATAGAAGTTTATGTGGCCGATGGTTCTCTACGTGGCATTCTCTAATGGGTTTGGGCCTGAGTTGAGGCTATTGGATCTTGATCTCTCAACTGACTTAGCTTGGGCATAGTTGGTCGAAAGGTTTGAGTTGATTCTAGGGTTGTCACGACTATGGTTAGGGAAAGGTTCTCTGTAAATGCCTAAGTGTTGGTTGTCTGGGTGAATAGGCAACTAGGGAGAGGTGTCATCTTCAGCCAACTATTTTGCTTTTCATATTTTGCAAGAGTCCAAGTCATGTCCCCGCGGATGGGGCACCAAAGATTTTGGTTGTGTCTAGGGATAGTATGGGTTTGGTTATATCTAGGATAATCAACCCATTAAGGAGGATTGTGTGGTTGGTACATCTCACCATTTACATAAGGTTCCCTATAATTTATGTAGAAGTCCTTCGTACTTTGAAAATCATCAAGTCGACAGACTAGGTTTGGCTGCTGAGGTGGCAGGTGTACAGTATTCACAATGGCCTGTACCCCCCTAGTTACCTTTGTCATTATGAGGTGGATTTTGCACATTCTGAGGATTAGGTATCGGAGCTTGAGGATTAAGTCTCTTAGGTTATCTTTGGGTGTTAACAGTAGCAATGGTTAGGTTGACAAGATTTACAAGGTTCTCGGAAGTAGTGTTCTGGCTAGGGTTTGGGAGTTTGCAACCCTTAAAAGTGTTCAGTCCAAGCTTGACATTAAGATTTTCCTGTTTATGGGCAGTAGCAATGGCTTGATCAAAAGTGTGCGGCTCAGCTCTAAGTACTTCTATTTCAAGGTCATCCCGAATGGCCTCATTGAAAGCTGCAATAGTGGTTTCCTCAGTCACATTATCCTGAATCTTGAATTGGGGCTAATCCCTCTGTGTTGGTCAATAATCAATTCCCTTTACTGGAACCTCTTGAAGATCTTGGAAATCCGGTGACTTTCTCACAAGGCCGCCTGGAAGAATGAATTCCCTTATTGCGCCTAAACGAGTTTCACGGATAAATAAATTATTTAAAGAGAAGTTGTTCATCACTGGACCAATGAGCCTGGTGGGTATAGTAGTGGCAATGGACATCAAAAGGCAATGAACATTGTTTATGGAGAAGAAATAGGTAGAAAGCACACGGACTTACTAAGCCATTGAAGGCAATAGACAGAAAAGCCAACATAAGAACGAGTTTCACAGTCTTCAGTGGTTTCAACCTCCGTAAGAGGAGAAGGCACACCAAAAGCCTCGTATGCGGAGTAGCAGTAGGTCTTCTCAAAGAGAGCCTTGTCGTCGTAACCGAAATCATAATCGCTGGCAACAATGGACATTGCCTTATTAGCCCAAGAACTAGGCAAACACGAATCAAAGCTTGAACTCGAGCTAGTCATTGGAAACCTCTTTCAGAGCCTTCCGCCGCAAGCTCCTTTTTAGATCATTCCACCCACTGATCCAGCTAAGGCCCGCACCGTCGTATCAATGCGTTTTCCCGTCTTTTTTGCTTGTCACGCGCATGGAGCAGCTTTCTCTTTCCTCAGAAAGAGCTTCTTGCTCGTCCTCTTGTACCACCCTCGCGGGATGTCTATCTTCCTATCTGCAATTCTTTCTATCAGAAATGAGCAATGGAATCGAAATCGAGAATAGGCAGTTTAACCCGTTGAGGACAGATCCGCTTAGCCAGCTTCCCGCCCTCGCCCTACCTCTTACGGGTTAGTCAGTTTCGAAGTAGTACTCCCCGCTACCGAAGCAAAGAGAAAAGAGAGTTGGTCGGCAAACAAAGAAAGTCGGAAAGTCATCTTCGGATGAGTCAACCCACTGGAGAAGGGCTTTAGAAGAGAGAGAGAAGGGTTCGACCAGACATTAATCCTCATTCCCTCGGAAAACTCCCATGTTGATGGAGATCCATCCGTTGGGGCATCATACCCCACCCACACCCAAATCAATGCTCGGCTAGCTTCTTTCTGATGACTATTTGGGATGAGACTTTCCAAAAAGAAGAGGAAGATGACGGGAGTGCGAAACTCAACCACTGAAATTGGTACACGAAGGCTCCACTATGTGGGTTCGCCTCTAAAAATCTTAAAAAACACGAAATGCGGGCTCAAGAGAAAGCAAAGCGAAAGTTAGGAGATATAGGAGAACCGTGGGTTGAGGACAAAGGGCATGATCAAACCTTCTTTTCGGATTAGTACTTTGCTTCGGTACCGGGCTCAAAAGTCTGACAAATGAAGTGAACTCTACATTGACTGTATCAACGATTCCATAAAAGGAGAGGAAAGTTTGAAGGCAACCCCCGGATATTTGATATTAAAGTAAAGAGCTTCCAAATGGAATAGAACAGAGAGCTTGGCTTAGAAGGGGACTTCGGACATACCTGTTGTAAAGCGAGATTCTAAAGCGGAAGGAGGTACATCTTTCAACCAATGCTTTCACTATCTGATTAGCCTTCGTAGCACCTTCTTCTGGAAAATCTTTATAAGATAAGCAACTGGTCGAGCTAGTTTACATCATTGGCAATAAACTGGCTTTGACTTGCTTGATACGCTTCGCTTAGCTTTCAATTGAACTACAAGAGCTTTGAAAAGGGGCTTGATCACACTCACAGGTAAAGAGATTGCCCGGAAGTCAGATTAGACCTACCACCTGCTCTAGCCCTTAGATTAACTAAGGCCACTTTTCTAAGCAACTATTTGAACTGATCAAAGAGCAACTAGCTCTTTAGAAGGGAACTTAGAGTATAATGGCTGTCTTGCGTAAGACACTTATTCTAAGCTCTAAGCTAGCTTTCTTACTGTACTGACTAAGAGGTCCGGCTTACTCACCGGATTCACTCAAGTTGATGAAAATTGTAAAATAAAGGAAGCACTGACGACTTTACGCATCAATAAAAAAATCCATCAAACCCCCTACTTCTAAAGAAGCAGATCTTTGATAACCTGCTGTTATCTCAGTTAGTTCAAAGGTTCTTACCTCTTCCAAGGCAACTTAAGCAGTTTAAAAGAAAGTAACCCCGAGAATTCAAATCAAATTGCCGGTAAGGAAACTAGCTCACTTGGATCTTATGAGAGAAAGTGCTATCAAAGTCTATCCTTAGTTTTCGTTTATCTCAAAAGCTCTCTCTCTTGCTTTCAATAAAATGCCTACTGTAATAGACCTTGAAAGGCTTAAAGCTGATACAAAGGCTGATACTATACCCAATCCCACTGGAAAAAAAGGACACTCTCACAGGCGGTTACTCCTATTCTGAAATTTTTCTTTCTTCTCTTTTTTCTGCAATTATATGGGAAACTACTGGTCATGGATAGTGTTCTACTGGCTTGAAGAGGTACTAAGACTTGACTAAGCGCTTTCTCACTGGATTGACCTTTCCTGCCCTTTACTTGTCTGCTCGCTAACTGCTAATGCTTATCCTAGTGATTTGATCCCATTGCAAGAACTACTAGTTTGAAGGGGTAGAAAAGGGAAGCTATTGATGGAACTGATTCGCTTGGCTGGATCGGCAAAAGAATAGAACTACAACTCGTGATACTACAATGCCCAATATATGGACTGGAAAGAGAAAGGCTTGCGATGCAGTTGTTGGAGTGGAAAGAATAACACTAGCTGAAAGGCACTTCATCAGATATCTTACCCACATGATAGGAGATAGGCTCACCTAATACATACTTTCACTAGAGCACTTCCTGCCTTCGAGTGAGATCCTGAAATCTTATCTTCCTCATCATTTCATATGGCCCTATCTTAGAACAGGCTCAAAATAGGACTCCAACTGGAACTGGCTTCATCACTTGATTCTTTGTTTGGCGCCTCAGAATGAGTTACTGATGCTGGCTAGCCTTTAAACCCGCTATCTCTGCTAGAGAAGTGGTTTGACAACAGGACAGGATAAGGCATTCTCTTATCAATGGCTGGAAGCACTGAGTACTATAACTCGCCTGGACCTTACGCTATCAACTACTGGGATAACTAGTTAATCTCACCCCGGGACTATGACTGCTATTTGATAGGCTCACCTTAAGAATGCAATATATGAGGGGGGTTTTGCCTTTACCACTTCATACCTTCCCGAAAATGCCCATTCCTTTCTCGTTGGGGTTCAAAATCTTAGATGATTAGAGATATAGATTTAAGATGAGAAGGTAAAATCTGAACACTTCAAGGAATAGTACTTTTAAATATTCCAATCGATCGGCCTCATCTTTCCGGAAGAATTACCATAGGTGTCTCCGGGTGGAAAGGGGCGGAAGAGGGTACCGCACCTCCGAGCGCGGAACATATCAGATTAAGTTAGCCAAGCCCAAGAGCTGATACCACACTCGTTGAACCCGAAAAGGTCTCGCGAAGCCGGTAATCCGTTGGTAAAAGATCACTTTCTTAAAGGATAGAAAAAGAAAGGATGAAGTCAGTGAAAAACATGATCTTCATCGAGATTTAGTTACCAATAGAGTCGAAGAGCAGATCAACCCTAAGCGCTTTGCTTTCAGTCCTGGAGATAACATTTCTACCTTTACTTTACTATACAGACTTTCTTTCTAAAGTAGTTCATTCATTCCAACCTACGACGTCTGAACTTAACTTCTACGCAGTAGTAGGGAAAGGCGTACTAACAGCCCAGCCTATGGTTTTCTTTCTGTACATCCGTCAGTTGGCTTAGCCCGCCTTCCTAGTAATAAACAAAGATTCTATACCAGTAGAATACACAAGGATTCTCCACCCACTATTCTCGTATTATAGAGATGAGATGTCGAAAGATAGAGATAGAATCGAGACAGATCTTCTTTCTTCTATCTCTCTTGTGGCATTCATCATCTTGAGTGCACAATGTGTCTGTCTCTCATGCGAATGAGGAAAGCAAGATAACAGAGTAGCTTCCGCCCACAGAGTCCTCTCCCTTCACAGGCTGGACTGGTCCCCGGAGGTGAAGCCAACTTCTTACTGATTGAGCATGATGACAGGCGGCAGTACTTTCTTCGCATCCTTCGTTTCAGGACAGGAACCATCAGGTTTTATTATTTCATATATGAAATGAAAAGAAATACAATATATGAATAAGAATATATGAATAAGAGATATTTGAAGTTTCGTGGCTTCGACGGAGCAGGAAGCGAGCTACCCTATTTCCTGCTACAGGATCGACCCATAGCTCAAATATTGATTCTACGGCCAACTGATAAGCGAGGAAACAGCTTATCAAACTTAAGGGTCGGGGTACTCTTCTTTTCACATACGGAAATATGAAATTCAGACTCATGTGACAAGTCAAGGACCTGAAAGGATCACTAACGAAATACCGCATCTAGAAGCCAATTTACTCCGAAATTTAGACAAAAATGGAATTGTGATGCTGGGATCTTGGGTAGAGACGGGCGATATTTTAGTAGGTAAATTAACGCCTCAAATGGCGAAAGAATCATCGTATGCCCCAGAAGATAGATTATTAAGAGCCATACTTGGTATTCAGGTATCGACTTCAAAGGAAACTTGTCTAAAACTACCTATAGGCGGTAGGGGTCGAGTTATTGACGTGAGATGGATCCAGAAAAAGGGGGGTTCCTGTTATAATCCGGAAACGATTCGTGTATATATTTTACAGAAACGTGAAATCAAAGTGGGTGATAAAGTAGCTGGAAGACATGGAAATAAAGGCATCATTTCCAAAATTTTGCCTAGACAGGATATGCCTTATTTACAAGATGGAAAACCTGTTGATATGGTCTTCAACCCATTAGGAGTACCTTCACGAATGAATGTAGGACAGATATTTGAATGCTCACTCGGGTTAGCGGGAGGTCTGCTAGATAGACATTATCGAATAGCACCCTTTGATGAGAGATATGAACAAGAGGCTTCGAGAAAACTAGTGTTTTCTGAATTATATGAAGCCAGTAAGCAAAC
>CANTUT010002429.1:0-20000 GCA_947687605.1 Reutealis trisperma
TCGAACCATCGAATCGTGAGAAGTTGTGGAAGTAGACCGTTTTAATAGATGGATCTGTTCTAACAACTGCTGCTAAACGTTCTATAAAGTCGTACAACATCTTCTTGCTCCTTACTTCAAATGTGTCGAATACCATAACCGGATAATCTTCACTGAAATATGTTTCAATACCATTGACAGTCTCTGAAGACAGATCATCACCTGGTCTAACAACTAAAAACCCCACTGCGTAAGGTACATGAACATCATTTATTAGAACAGTCTCTGTATCGGCAACAATGAAAGGCTGCCTTGGTCTTTTACTCGGGTTGAGTGCTGTGAGATACTCTTGATAACAACGCTTACTATGTCTGATCTTTCTCGCTTCTTTAGGTTCTTCAACCACCTCCTTACTGTTCATGCTTTCCCAGATCTTGCTAGCAATCTCCTCAGATGAGGGTTTAGGCATCGCACTATCCTTCATATCTAAAAGATAGATTCGAATATAAAGACCAGTAATCTCCTCATCATCGTATTCCTCAGCTTTCACCCTCACTTGTTCTTCAACCAAAGCATAGACTGGCTGATCTATCCCATTCTCTCTAAATGTGATTGCAGGACCTATTGTAAAGGAAAAAACTTCGGATGTAGTTTTTTTTCTCATTACATAACTAATAGTAAACTTACCATAAGAAGACTCTGTTGTGTAAGCGTACTGGAATAGTAAATCCATTACAGCACATACTATCAGATCACAGTCATTACATCTAATAGGTGGCGAAAATGCTTCTCCAGCAACTATCAATCCTGAATAGGGAACCCGGCATTTTTCATTCTTGATTAAATGCTGCAAGCTAGCCCATGTTAAATCAAAATTCATTTTATCCATTTGATCATCCATGGTTGTTGTATTTCTATTCATATTCATTCTTAAAGGTGTAAACTGTAATTGTACGGTAAATTATACCAAATTGATAATAAATTTGTGTATTCCTCCCATTCTCTAAGATAGTTACAATTGTGCCCCGTTTTATTAGGATCAAAATTGCATATCGTATTGATATACTTGTTGTATGCTTCGAGTATTTTATTAGTCTTATCTTCCCAAAGCTTCTTTTTCTTTTTATTTAAATTGATAGGGAGACATCTATTTAAGTATTCTTCAAGATTACTATATGGTATAGGTTGATGACCGGCATGTAGCGTTATATTGCCATCCTTCAGATTTCGAATAATAAAGTAATTAATATAAGTTAAAGGATCAAACCCTTCAGTAAATATCTTAATATACAAATTTTATATTGTCATAGCGTGAGCAGCATTAGTAATGAAATTATCGTGTACCGTATATACGGGAGCTCCTTTCCTTTTCATTTCATAGATCATAAACATGGCTATATTAGCATCTTTCTGATGAATGAAATTTGCAAAAATAGCTGCAGAAGTCTTTTTGCGATCCCGATCTGGTGTGGGAACTCGTAGAGTTACTTGACGCCGTTTCTTGTGGGTACGATCATATACCCATATAATGACAGGCTTCGATTTCATATAGTCCTGTACTGTTGTAAACATAGGAATACTGTAGTATACAGGTTTTTCCCTGGCGGCAGATAACCAACCTACATCGCGGATCAAATTCATTAGATTGATCAGTTTTTCGAATCTTTTATGAAAGAAAATAAGGATCATGTATGCTAAATACTTGCATTCTTTTTTCTTTATCAATGTTGAATAATGTATATATATATCTTCTGACATACTGTGTAATGTCTTTCCATAGACCAAAGGCATGAAGAGAGATTTGATTAACTTTCGATTAAGACGAGGACATACTATGTCCACCAGTTCGGGATGTTCTAACTCCAATTCTTTTTTGAAGTAATCCTTAAGTTCTTTTAGAAAGAAGTTGTAAACATCTTGAATATGTATTTTCACATTATTCTGCTCATCAACTTCGGGACAGGGTATAAGATTTGTATTCCTAGCTAATTCTTTATCTAACAAAAAGTAACTAATGATCTGATAAGCACTTGCTGATGCATCTTGTGTGATAGGAATCTGCAAAGGTGATATACTACTGTGTTTATCTTTCGATAAAACTTTGCTTATGAACTGATAGGGATCTCTTGCATTTACAGCAAACTTAATGAGTCTTTCATCCGAATTGAATTTTACCTCCTGGTCCTGAAACCATTGATGACCTTCTTCATAAGAAGAAAACTTCTTAAAATGAAAAGCGGCTGCTGTGGCTAATATCCTAAATAAATCATAGTTGTCAGCGTCAGAAGAACTATCTGATTGATAAAAGGCTTTTTCCTTCTCTTCTACATTAGAAAAAACAATCAAACTTCGTGCCAAATCACGCTCGTGGAAATGTAATACCCCAGAGCGGTAGATCCTACCACGGAAGTCAAGGAAGGCTGGTAGATAAAATGTATACCCTGCGTAGGCTGATGCTATTTCGAATATAAAATTCTCATAACGAGCACGTTGGATACGCAACATGAACTCATTTAGCAAATCTTGATATTTTACGACGTTTGCCATAGATTTATCATCTATGTAAGTCTTTCTTAATAGATTGGTAGCATTGGCAATATTCATTGAAGCAAGAAACCTAGGCATAAGTAGGCCTGATGTCACTAATTCATCATAATTTTTATTAAGGAAATTTAATACATCTATGTTTATTTCAAATGCTTCAGCCTGTAAGCTGTTCATGGTATCACACAAAAATTTTTAATTATCTTCTAAGACTATATGAAAATGATCCAAGTCACGGCTTGATAAAAGGTTATAGCGATGAATATAATAAAAATCACCAATAGGCTGGCTTAAATCCCTGCTTATAAATAGAAACTAGATTGGCTTCTTAAAGTAGTAGCATTCGATAGGATTTCTGCCTCGAGACGTAGAGCTATTAGTTCAGGAAAGAAGATCTTGGCCAGCAGTAGTAGAGCAAGCTTCTGCCCTTGTCCCCTTTCGGGTGGGATCCTTCGCTACTGGTCGACCGCTTCTTCGGGCGACGAGGAGGTCCATCCATTATATCTGCTGGTCTGCTCGGAGCGTAACCATACTTGGAGGTTTCATACCCAGACGGGAATGAGAAGGTCGGAGTTAAGCATACGCTATCAGGAAAGCCCTAAGGTCTATCCCCGAATCGATACTTTAGAACATGGATGAGGGAGAAGAGAGCAGTGTACGTGGATCATTCTAGAATCGAAGAGGGAGACTTTTGTGAGGCAATCTTCATTTTCGATTTTCGTGACTAAGGAATGGGTAATGGAACGATACAGATGACTTTCTTCCAACATATACGCGGTTGGGCAACCTTCCATTGCTGCGGCTGGCCATTCCCTGTTAGCTGTTTCAGCAACCATCTTTTGATTCCAAAACCAAACACTGACTATCCCCTCCCTCCGGGAGATAGAAAGGACCCACTCAATCCATACTTTCTTTGTTTGAGAATGATGTTGGGAGAAAGAAAGGCGACTCTTGTGATCCTTCGACATTATTGAAGGGAGGGGGCTCGACCTGAAGCCTTGAAATAGAGTCCCATCCGCCTCCCCGGCTCCACGCGCCCTTACTAGTAAAGGCTCCCATTGGGAGAAGAAATTGATGAGTGAGCGATCCGGCCTCTAGCCCTTCAATGATGGATTTGTCTTAAAACTCCGACCTCGGTAGAAAACGAACAGCTAAGTCCTATCATTCATTTCCGTAATAACAACTTGATGTGAGGAAGTGCCATCATTCTCCTCTCTCAGGGTCGAAAAGCGCCCGGCGGCGTGAAGTTGATGAGCAGGGATGGTGTCTTTTTTCTAGTTGGCCAAGCGGCCATCCCCCGTCTTCCATAGCCAAGGATTAGTCATTTAAGGATCAGTTGATGCGCTGGGATGAAAGACAGTTCTTCGGTGCTGCTCCAGGACGAACAGTAAAGGCACATGAAGGTATTGGCTTTTACTATCGATCGGATGGAGAGAACCGCGGCGCTTTACCTTAAGAATATCTAAAGGCGAAGATTTTTTTTCGACTAGCAAGTTTACGTACGGAGGTCCTAAGTTTATCATTGCTCGGTGAAGTCTGATTTGAGCCCTGGTCAAACTGATCCTTCCGGCAGAGGATGGTCTCATATTAGCAATGTTTTGATCGCGCCTATCTGTCGTTGCCAATGAGCCGATCACCAAGAGAAAGTCTCTCTCTTAAGGTGAAGCGCGTTTCAGCCAGCTAAAGGAAGGTCGCGTTAGCGCCCCTGAAATCAAACTCAAGGCAATGAAATTGACAACCTTACTAATAGAAAGGGGAAAGATGCGCTCAATCCCTTCTCCAACTTAGGAGTAGGGGCTCTAGAGCTTTTTCCGCAGGCTGCTATGCTAGTTGTAGCGCGGTAGCGCTTTACTAATATAATAAAAAGTCAAGGGGACTCTATCATAATCTTACGAATCTACAACTCTCTTTACTGAACCGAGCGAGACTCTATCCAGATCTAAAAAATTCGACAAAGAGCCTTCTTCTAACTAGGAGAGTCAGCAAGCTACCGGAAGCGAAGCTTCTGGCTCCCCCTTTGAATTTCCAATTCCTCCTTTTCGTTCTACTTAGGTAGAGCAATCCGAACTCTCGACAGAATATAAAAGAGGTTTTTATTCCAAGCATGAACTTGCCTCAACGAACTCATGTGGACACTCCTAAGCCCGAGGACGATCTCTCAAATACACATTAAGATGTTGATCCGTTTTTCTTTTCTTTGCTGATTCCTCTCAATGAAATTTGCCATGTTGCACTAAGTTACTTACGGATGTATGCATGCAGTCCGGGAACACTTTGGGGTGAACACCCATCCAAACAAGTAGGGTCAATAGTTCAGCATTTAGGCCGTAACATTTAGCAACAAAAAAATCTTTAACCCAACAAGTGCTCTCCGAACCAAGCTAGATAGTCTCCTATCACTAGGCTCACCAACCAACCTGGACTTTTATTCTTATTATTCCTACCGGATATCAAAAACCATAAGGATTGTTTCCAGCCATGAGTTCCCAGATGACATAAGCGCTCTTGAGTGGGCTGGACCATTCCATCAAATCTTTGAGAAGGGGCCCAATCTCGTATTTGATGGTCGGCGCGGCGATAGACTTCGCTTCTACGACTGCCTCCCCAGCCGTTGCAAACACTGAGCGAGAACGGTAAGGGGGCACAAAGAATGTCGTTGCGCGGGGATGCGATTCGCCAAGCTGGGGCAAACAAAGCCGTCCGGCCCTACCGGATTAGGCTTTCGAAGAAAGGCCTTCGAAAGGTTTAAGAATGAACTCGAGTGAGAACGTTTAGGAACGAACTCGAGTGAGAACGAGAGGAGTGGGAGTGGGAGTGGGAGTGGGAAGGTAGTAAGCTATTAAGAGTCTGTTCAAGGGGGGAGCCCTCTTATCGGAAAGATCTCCGTGCGTGGCGTGATAAGGAATCCTAGAAAAGATCGATTGAGACTCCCTCCCCGGTCCCACGAAGATCTCTACATACTTGTCTGTTCAGCCCAGGACAACTGAGATCTTCTGGTCTGCGTGCGTGGGAGCAGCTCAAACAAAGAAGAGTCTGGTCTGGTCTGAATTCAGGCCCGGCCCGCCCGCCTGCAGCTAGGTTCGGGAATGGCGCCAGGCGAGGGCGCCGCTATACCCCTTAATGAATCGAATGGTCCTTCGACCTTCATTCGGCCGGCATAGATCTCATGAGACCCGCCCACTATTACTACGAAAAAAGCCCTGCCCTTTTCCTTCGCTACTAGGGAGAGTAAGCAACCTCTATTAGCGCCGGACCGAATTGATCGTGTCATGTGCAACGTCCATCAATGATGGTTCATTAATGTCCATTGATTTAGACTCCTTCCCCCTTCCCAACTACGAATAAGATCGAGAGGAGCCCGAAAGAAAGCCCCCAAACCAAGAACGGAAACGGAAGCCTTTCTATTCACTCCCCATTCTCTCTTAAATAAAGCTCGCCCTCGAGCCCTGGGCAGGTCGGCCGGGTCTTTCCTTTCCCTGTTGTTCTGTTTCCGCTACGAGAAAGACACACGGAAGAGGTATGCCCAGCGCGCGGAGGATCCGTTGAGAGTTTCTGTTGTCTCGGTAGGGAACTGTACGATCTTTTCCCCTATTGTATTGAATCAATAAAAAAAGAGGTCAGTGCTACGGCCCCCTATTGTTTGATCCAATATTGACCGGGGACGAGCCCCGACTTCCATAGGTCCTTGGTTTGACCTCCCGTAGTGGTCCTTGCTTTTAGTGGAGCGGGGCCAATTTCTCGTACTTGCTCAGTGTGCCCCCCTTTCGTCGAGTGCCCCGCCCGGTTCACTGGGCTGTTGGCCTACCAAGCACTTGCCCGCTGCTCTTGCCGCCCGCTTGACGGGCGGAGCGCTCGTTATCCTTACTGTTCTCTCTGCTGGGGGCCCTATTGCTCTAGCCATAAGCTATGGCAGCTCGCAACCACAGGGGGCCGCCCTGCGAGGCCAGAGTGGGCTCAGCGGTCAGCCCCCATTCGAATTACGTTAGGGGGTCTTTCGCTTTTGCCAGATCTAGAGAGATACTACGAGTCCTCCGTCCCAGATTCCATCGCCGCGGCCATCTGGTTCACCGGTACTACCAAAAAGTATCATGCTTACGTTACAGTTACTGATGGTTTAATTATCTTGGACCACGAAGACCCCGGTCGTGCTTCTGGTTTCCATCATCATATTGATGATAAATCTCCTCGTGCTCTGCCATAAGAACTTGGAGTCCGTATCATGGTGAAGGTAAGGTAACGCTGTGATTCTTGCTCAAAAAACAGACCGAACGCGTTCGAGTTATTGGCTCGTCCGACCCGGCAGCATTCATGAGTCGCTCGTTCAACTGTCCCTCGGAGACACGGTCGAGAAGTACCATGCATGGTTGCCCCCCGTCCTTTCTTTCTCTCGGTCCCACCAGCAAGATACGGCTCAGACAAAAAACGTGAGCGCCCCTCCGCAAGCCTTATTTTATTAGTAAAGTCAAGCTTTGGCTCCCTAAAGACTAAAGAAATGGATCAAAAAAAAGGGGGACTTCCGCAACGGGCTATGCCACCCAAACCAACTGAGGGAAGTCGCATCCGTCCCATCGCAAGCACCTACAATGTCATGATCACATTGGTTTAACCCTTTTTTCTTTGGTAGTTCAACGGACGGTCGCCCCTCCAACAAGAAAAGGTATAAATATGGAAACTTCTCTGCCGTTTGAATCGGAGAATTTATGGAGGAAATCGGGTTTTAAATTTCCAGAAACCACACGATTATATAGCCAAAGGGAATAGGCCGCGCCTAAAATCATCCCAAGCGCTGCTAATGTGGCTACTAAGCTATTTTTTTGGAAAGCTCCTACTGAGATGAGAAATTCCCCAATAAAGCTGCTAGTACCAGGTGAACTCATATTGGCCAAAGTAGAAGAGAAGAAAATGGTAGAGAGATTCGGCATGGTGCTCACTAAACCTCCGTAATATCTAACAAGTCGAGTCTTATGTCGGTCATATAGAACACCAACACATAGAAAAAGGTATGTTCGATAGAGCCAAAGATTCCCCCCCACTGATCAGAGTACGCCGATTACCCCCCGAACCGTACAAGATAGTAGTTACCATCTATCATACGGCTTTCTAACTTCACTTCTTTTTTTGGTCGTTCCGCTCTGTCGATCGATGGTAGTATAAGAGATCTGTAACCCCCGAAGTTATTTACATAATGGTTCCCCTACCCATAGTTAGCATGTATCTCCCCGGGTCATACTTGAGTATCACATCGTAGACCCCCACCCCAACTCTATCTTCCTTATCAGTGAACCGGAACATAGTGCATAGGTACTCTTCAATGCAGCGGGGACGAGACGACGTGATATACTACGATCACGTACAGAAGTGCTGCCCTTCGGCTCGGCAATATGGAACCTCTCAACAGCTCTCGTTCCTTTATGAGGTCCTATCGGGATAGGTAGGCCCAAGCCTTTCCCTTCCCCCCGACCGAGCAGTAGTTCCCCACGGCTGACAAATAGGAGTTTAGGCCGTAAAAGAAAGGCACCGGCCCCCATTCTCCCCCCCCCCCACTGGGATTTTGCTTTCCTTATCTACGTGCGCACTGCGTCAGCACTGGCGAAAAAGAGGTCGGCTTTACTGAAGAAGAAGGGGCGGACCCTTCGGGTGTCATATTTTGGCCGAGTTTACCGTACTTCCGGCCCTTATGTTACGCGACCGTAATATTTTGTTACGTTCCACCGCTGTTACGCCAGAAATAAAAGGTTCCACACGAGCTCTCGTTCTGCGGCGTGATGGCAGGACCGATAGGAGATTGGCTCCGGGTGTAGATAGGGTAAAAATCTGCAGGGGTTATGAAAATACATAGGGCCCCTTCCCTTCTCTTCTCTTTTGGATGAATGGGGTGGTTTAGAAGGCGCTTTCCGATCTACGGTCCCTCGGAGCGAAGGGTTAGGCAGGTAGTATGGGCCCTCTGACTTCCAGCTATGTGCTGTGCGGCTCCCGCGAAGCGAATGAAGGGAAGCTCTTCGAGCTTTCTCCGCCAGCAGCTTATGTAGTGGTCGGCCTTATAAAGCTCCCTAAGCGAAGCCCCCTTCCCTTATTAAATGAAGTAGAAAGTCTTCACTTAGTAGTCGGCATTCTATAAGCGACTTGTCGAGTCTGCGCACTTCTTGTCTTGTGGTCGGCCCGTAATGCCTCCGCTTGCTTCCTTCCAGCTCAGAATGCTTGGCCCCCCGCGCCAAGTCGATCTTTTAGGCTTGGCTTCGTCCCGGAAGCGAAGCTTCTACGACGAGTCGCTTCTCCCCTTCTCTACTCTCTCTGGCGGAGAAAGCTCGAAGAGCTTACGGGTGAGCTTACGCTTACTCTCAGCCTCTTTGATTGTAGGCGGGCGGGCTAAGCCCTCTACTTAAGATTCCATTCATATCATAAGGCTAATTTTCTCTTGTTGTGACGCTTTGGTTAGGCCGACTACTATACTATAGGCTACTTTAGCTTCTATAGTGGCCTTTCTACTTTGGTGTTAGTTGTAGTTTGTATTGGTACTGAATGAATATATCAAACAAAGGCGAGCAAGCCCTTTTACGGCCTGGGAAAAGCAGCGAACTCTAGAAGCTAGGGCCTTTGTTCACCTTTGGACACGAAGACTATTCCGTTATCAGCGGAAAAGCCGCCTTAGAGATTGAACGTCGACTTATCTTATTACCGTTCAATCTAAGACAGCGCTGATAGCTTGTAGTGAACAGCCCCCTTATGAAGCAAGCGAAAGCAGCCTTTGGTACTTAATTAAGGTTTGGAAGCCTTGCAACTATGATAGAAAGCCGTTTGCTTCTTGCCAAAGCCTTCGCCTTTCTTTTGAATCAAAGTAGGTCGCGACTCTTGTATTTTAGTCGGTCGGGGAAGCTAGTGCTTATACGAGAGCTCCGCTTCCTCGTCTTGCTTCTGGCAAAGCTTCTACTTTGCTTCCTTCTCTCGCGCTTGCTTGCGCGAAGGCTTAAAGTCCTTTTCGCTAGGTCCAAAAGCTTCCGAAAAAGGGAAAGATCTGATCCAAGAGAAATCCCGCTTATTGAGCGCAGCTGATATGCGGCTAGGGCTAGGCGATCATATCATGCCATAAAAGACTTTTATATGTATAGAGAGATAGATCCCCTAGATATAGAGATAGAATAGATGTCATGGATAGACAGACATTCCATTGATTCTTAGTTTTGGGGCGCTCGTCGACCCAAATGAATCATTCTTCTGGTCTCTCTTTGCCCCCCGCCCCGAAACTGACGCACAGCACAGGGCCCATTCGCTTCGCGCGCGGGAAGGCAAGGAAGTTCAGTTCATGAGACCGCGGCGGAGTGGAGCAGCCGCGACACGAAGACGAAGTTCCTTACCTTAGCTGGATCTCGCTGGTGCCACCTAAACGGTAGGTAGGCGGCGGATGTGTGACGTTTGGAGTTGTCGTTCGTGCACCTGTCCCCAATGGAAGAATGAGTGATCCGTTCCCCTGCAGATCATGGCCTTACCACTCGGTCCCCGATGGCCAGCGGGGGGTTCGGTATAGCAGCTCACGTTCGTTTGCGCTGCGCGTTCCCGCTGGACTGGACACGTGTTAGCTGTAGGAAGTATGGTTCCGAAAGTGACTTCGGTTCGCCAGTTCAGGCTCAACTCCTCGCTTTACGTTAGCGGACCTACAGGTCGGGCCGGGGCTCTGCGCTCTTTCTGTGTGGGACGATGCCGGGGAGAGAAGGGAATGCGTCGAGGCGGGCGAACAACAACAAGACAACTACATTTTGGCTTTTCCCTCCATGAGATGAGCCTAGTGCATTGGACCGATGGATAAGAGAACTGAGCTGGCCCAAAAAGCGCTTAGGCGCTCTACGTACGATGTAGACTCATCAGATACATATCGATTTCTTTCTGATGGATCAAAAAAAGATAGTTGTCTCATCAATAGATAGAAATAGGAGATTTCCCCTTATTATTGATAGATTCCCTCTCTATCCATTCCTACTCTTTTGATCTATCAGAACAGATCAGCAGGCTTCTATCAATCGATTTGAAAATAGCACGTTCATATCGCTTTTCGTTCATTTTCGCCACGCCAACATAGCCATTATAATAAGAAGCAGGCGAAGCAGCTAGAAGCACTCGCTTCTAGCCCTTTCATTCTTATTCACGAATGAATTGGGAAAGCCAACAGAAAGATTCGATTCTGACTTCGTGGAGCCGGTGCTGCTGTTGCCTGCGCGTAGGGCCGTCCTCCACTCCCGTCCCGGGGCGCTAAGGGGCTTTTGTTTTTGGAACAGACGGCAGTCTTTTGCTGACGCCTCGAATCAAGCTTTTATTGCGACATGCTATGTTTTCTCCCCCATTGCTAGTAGGTTGATGGGTCGCACGCCCGGCACACATGTTTTGGCCTTGTGTGTCCATAACTCAAAATAGGTGACCTAACGGCCGCCGCCCGACTAAACATACCAATAGTCACCAGATTCATATGGGCTACTGAGGAGTAAGCAATGATCTTCTTAAGATCGATCTGTCTTGAAGTGGTCAAGGAAGTATATATTATAGCAATCGCGCTTGAAGTATAAATGAAAGGAGTGGAAGAAAGTGTCGCTTCGGGAAACATGGGTATTGAAAATCTTAAAAAGCCGTAGGTTCCCAATTTTAAAGGAATTCCTGCCAAGATGACGGATCCTGCCGTAGGTGCCTCTACATGAGCTTCGGGTAACCAAATATGAACTGGTACCATAGGCACTTTGACGGCGAAAGAGGCGAAAGAAGCAATCCATAGAAAGATTTGGCGCCGCTCACTAAATTCTGTGGTTAATGATATTTGTAAATCGGTGGTTCCTGTTTGGAGAAGAATCAAGAGAATAGCTAATAGCATAAAAACAGATCCAAGTAAAGTATAAAGGAAAAACTGATATGCTGCCTTGATCTTTCTTTGTCTCGAACCCCATACCCCTATAATAATGGTAGAGTAAGGGGTGGCCCCAAAGCGGAATTGACCGGTGGTGGTTGGTCGAAGCTCCAGTAGGTAGCCACTCCCTTCTCAGGGAACCGTACGTGAGACTTCCGCATCATACGGCTCCGTCCCGAGCTTCCGTCGTCGGCCCTTGTCATTAGACCACTATCTATGCATGTATTTTCAGCCTGGGACTCTCGAATCTTTTGCTTCTCGAGTGGTGGCGAACAATGCCAGCTTGCGTTGCGGGAGATGCCCGCCCGTAGGGCCCGGCCTGCTTCTCGCCCGAAAAGAACCGCTCACTAGCTAGCCGGACTAGTGGGGGGGCCCTATCTGGAGACATACTGAAAACCATGCCTTTCGAACCGAACGCAAGGCCCGTCTTCCAAATCAAAAGAAAAAATGGGAAGAAAGATAGAGTGCGGCCTGTAGAGCACATGTAACGCACAGTCGGGTTGCTCACGCAGCGGATCTCTCTCTATCTATAGATAGAGAGAGGGAGATGTGAAAGTAATAGCCTTATGTTTTGGCCACCCCCCGACTTACGGCCTTTACGCTACTACTACTGTGATGTGAGCGGTTCAAATTGGTTTGATCTTTCCCAATTTTCCTGGCCGGAACTTGTACGCAGCACTTATACGGAGGTGCATGCATAAAGGTTTGGAACTCTTTTCTTATCTGAATCTTAAGGACAGGACCCTACCCTATTCTCGAACCCTCTGCCGAGCTTAACCCCCGCCCCCGCATTTCCTTTTGAAGAGGGCCAAAGAAAGGTCTGGTCTCCACCTGCTGCCAACAGTCTTTCTTCGGAATTTTACTGAACGGGTCGATCCTCCCCTCCCCTTTTGTTTTAGCAACTTATCCTAAGGTCTCCTCGCCAAGAGCTCCCTGGCGACGACAGAGGAACCAACCCGCCTGCTGTGGCGGGGCGCTTTTTTGTTTCACAATAAGACCTGGACGATTATCCCTACCCTCGGTAGCTTACGAGTTTACGTCCATCCCTGGTCGGGTACAGTTTCCTTTCGATTTCTCCCTTGTAGCCGTTACCCGAATTCGCGCAAGTGTGTCCACACCCCCCAAACTGACTTGACGAGGAATCCATTCTCGCGAACAAACACAACCCCTACACACACCTAGGAGCACCCCTTCCTGCATATCCATACAAGACCCGAGTAGGCGGGTCGAGGTCCTACGAGGTACCACTACTCGGAGTACCCTCCCAAAAGGAAAAAGATGTGTCTGTCAGGTTCGGTTCTTCTTTGTTGGGTTGGGCGGGTTCGACCAGAAATGCTATGCTTACACACAAGACTACCCCTCTTCCCGAAAGCTTCGCGGCGACTACTTTACGACGACGGACGACCGCCCGTAGGGGGTTTACTGCACAAGGCCCCTGCAGAGGAAAAGCTTTATCCCAGCGAATAGAAGATGCTCAGCTCCGCACAACATAGGGATTAGCACGCTTTCGGGAAGAACATAGAATAGTAGAGGATCCAGCATGCGGAACACGGCGATCATTAGAAATTCACGAATTAGAGATGCTGTAATATACTCTTTCCCATAACTTCTCATACCAGACCAACCCACTGAAATGCAAATAGGGATCAGAAATGTGGTCAATATCACGAAGAATAAAGAGATACCGTCTATACCCAAATAAAAATGGATGTTCTCATAAGGAAGCCATCGAAGGCTTTCCACAAATTGAGATTTGGCCGTAGAAGGATCGAATTGTATCCGAAGAACAGGGGAATACAAAAAAGTAATAAGAGAGGCACACAGACCAATCAATCGTATCGGTCGTATTCTTGAATTTGGAATGAAAAGAGGAGTAATGCTTCCTAGCACGGGACAGAGAATAGGACCACTTAGATCAGAATAGCATTCACAGAAATGTTCTAACATAGAGTAGAATCGAAGATTGAAGAGATTAGTTGACAACAGTAAAAAGATGGGCGCCTAATTCCAATACAATAGGGGTCTATCAGTGCAAGTCAGCTGAAGACCGTGATTGATGAGTGGGTAGGTGGCTTAGGTCCACCTCTCGCCCAGTGGGAAGTAATGAGGCTAGTCTCCCCCCTGAATGAAGAAGTAGTGGGCCCCCTTCCCTTCGGCCCTTTATTTAGATTCTTTCTATTTTTGAATTCTTTATCAAATTTCTAAAAAAATCTCTCTGGCAAAAGGCAATTCGTCTCCTTCGGACCCTTGCCTTTTTTCAGGTAGCTTTCTTACGCCTATTTCAGCTAGTGGGGCATTGGTCATAACCGAAATTCGTCGAAGAAAGAAAAAAGAAAGAAGAAGAAAGGGAAGTTTTGTCTTTCTCCAAATAAGAGAACAAAGAAACCACTCAAAAATGAAAGTTAGATAAAGAAGTTTCAGTAAGAACTAGCACTAGACTTCTTCCCCCCTTTTTACTTTTCCTCTTTCTTTTTGTTTGTGCTTCCACCCGGGCTTTTCATTCTGTTTTATAGAGAGACCCGAGGAAAGATTTATTTAATAATTTATATAGATATAGAAAGGTGAGGAACTTTCCCCGGCATACGAAAAAAAAATCTAGGATGACGGCTTTCAAAAGACGAGTAAGGACGGGGAGGGGGAGCTCTCGAAACCAAACGAGACTAGAAGGAACATGGGAATTAGCACCATTCATTCCTATGAGTGCTTTTGCCTCGAAGAGCAACAAAAGGGCAGCCCTCTCTCTCTATCTTGGTCTCGGTTTAGCATCATCATATATCGATCTGGAGAAAATTTTGATTGGTTGTAGTGCGGATTAAGGAGCTGCTCCTCCATGCTGTGGCTGTGGAGGTAGGGGCTGTCGCCGCCTGATAGAGGCAGAAGCCGGGCCACCGGAGAGTCGAGTGTGTCGATTGAAAGAGGAGGGGAGACAACTCAAATGCCAGCGCAAAAATAGAAAGAGTCGTGCCGTTCAAAGTTGAATTCTTCTAAGATCCATTGCTCGATTTTGCATGCTCTGTTCCCAAAATGCATAGAGACTTGCGAGGTTTGAAGATGCTCGAGTGAGAACGTTTAAGAATGAACTCGAGTGAGAACGAGAGGAGTGGGGTCGATGTAATTGAGATTGACCTATCTTTCGCCGTTGGCTAAGTAGTACTTAGAAGCTTGGTCGCCAGTAGCCAACTTCGGACCTCATCCTTCGTTGATTCCCTCAAGACCTCTTATAGCGCTCTTCCCTTCTAGCTAGCCTTTGGAGTCCATTTCGGATTCTGTAAGAGAAAAAAAGACTAGCGGCCCTTCTTCCTATTCCATGAAATAGCAGCGGAGTCATGAACAAGAATAGCCACTTCCTTATTTATCTACGCTATTTATTGAGTTTCCTCCCCTCGGAGAAGTAGCAACAGCCTTTATCTAATCCTAATCGACTATTGAACCATCTCACCTGAAAGTCACTCGCTACCTTAAGGCATGCCTTTACTCCTAACGCCCCAAGCACCAATACTGCTTATGTTGCATCAACAGCAAAGACTTGGGAACAGCTTCCTCTATAATTCTAATAAGAGATTCCTACTAAATGAAATCTTAAAACTTTGAATTGGGAGTGGAAAGGTCTCTAATGAGCTCTACTCTTTCAATGGCCCTCGAAGTCACTCGCTTCCATTGCGATAACCTTTCGGCATCTCTTTGACTCTGGGCTGGGCTCTAAAGGATCTACCCTTTTCTGGTAAAATGAAAATGCAACCATATGCTTAACACATCGATTTGGAAGTGGCTAATTCCCTCTGTGCTCTACTGGATCTAATTAAAAAATACGCTATTCAAAGCATCACTCAAGACTTCACTTCAAATCAATCTCCTCCAATCCCAACGGCTGAAATAGCCGCCTTTCGTCATTCAAAGAATGGAAGAGCGGATTCGATGGAGAGTTCGTTCTTCTTCCTTAACTCTTTATAAGGCAATTGCATGTCTTCAAGCTAGTCGAACTAGAGCCTCCCTTACGAGGGAGAAGGTTGGCACAAAAGTTTTCAACCCCCGGGCTTTACTCAACTCGTAAAGACAAAGCAAATCTCGATGAAACCACAAGGAAGGCTACTACATCAACAAAAAGAAGTTTCCCGGCTAACAAATTTTATATAAAATTCTATGATTTCCGGTATTTCTCTTGATTTATTAGTGGGTTATTGTCTACGAATACCGGGTGTGAAGTAAGCCATTAACCGTCCCTTTTTGTTAGAGCGGATAAGCTACTTTAAACCCTCCTTAGAATCCACCGCCTCGCCTTCTTCCGTTTGGTTGTTCCCACATTTTTGAATATAAGGTAAAAAATTCCCAACGTGCATTGCTAGTTATCACTTCGCGCATCCGCGCTCCATCCGTTCCCTACGCTTCCGCATGAGTAAGATTTCTATATAATGTGGATCGACTAATTCATTCGGGTCGATAGGCAAAATTCGAAGGAGCTTAGTTTATCTTACCGTTTGATGCAATACCGCACAACAGGGTCGAGGGGGTGTTTTCAGCATCTCAGTCGTCGATGTTTGGCATTCGAGTTTTTGAAGGCCGAATGTTGATTTATGAACTCTATTCCGAATAAAGTCTAAGTTCAAACCTTCCTCTCCCGTTGGTCGAGCGTATTACATAACCTCCCGTATGATAGTAACCAAAAGAGAAGATCTAAGAGAACTTGTCTAGCTTGACTTGAATTGCTCCCATCCAATCCTTCTACTGAGGAGTTTTGTTCTGTTCGTCAGTAATGCTTTTTGAGAGGATTTAGATCCAGAAGGAATTTCCCCTAGCTTAGTTCCTTCCCGCTTATATCTAATATCTTATATTCTCCCGGATTCGGCTTCAAGCGCTTACTCTTCTGCGCATGTCTTACCCAAGATTCTATGCATCTGAACTCACTGAAAGCAAAAGTGGAGAGTCGACAAGAGTGCTGCTTCTCCCCCGGAGGGAACACGTGTAACAGCCCCGCAGGGAATAACCCACTTTCTTTAAAGCTAAAGCTAAGGAAGTTACGTATGATGGACTCCTTGCCTGGACACGAACGGTATAAGAAGAACTGAGGGAGAAGCCCGTAGCTCAGTTCAGTACTGCTTTACTAAAGCTTTTTTCCCGTGGCGACATTGTTTTTACAGAGAAAGGGGCTTTTGCCCAGGAGTTAGTGCACAGATAGGTGGTAGAAGCAGAGAAGTTTCCGCTTGAGAATAATCATCCGCAACCGGTAAAGAGAAAGAGGTTTGATTAAACCTAAATTCCTTTAGAGCCCACGAAAGATGAGCTAGGAGTAGGTCTTAGTTAAGCCCTAGACAAGAGATCGCCCTTCGAGGTATAGCTCAGGAGGGCTCCAGCGTTTATTAAAAATGTTATTTGCTGGTTTAAAAAGATCTTTTAGAGGGTTACCCCAGAAAAAAGGACTGAATTCTTCGATACAGGGGGAGCAAGTCTGTTGTGCGTGGCTCTTTCACAGAAGAAGAAGAGATAGATATTACGTAAGCCAAAGGGGCGGAGCGAGAGGGATGCTTCAAAAAAGTCCCCCCCTCGGGCTACTGCCCTTAGAGTAGGGCATTCAGTGAAAGCAGAAGCCTAATCAGAGTATTAAGTGGCACCTTCGCTCCGCACCTTGCTTTGCTACCGGCTTCTATCCCTAAAAAAGAAGTGAATCTTGAATCCCGTAATTTATTTCGCTCCCCAGAGTTATTACTTATACTTCTAGGCTTTTATCAAAGCAAATAGCATAAGTTTCTCGTATTCCCTTTTTTGAAGGGTTAGGGCCATCGAAAGCAAGTCCTTATGTTTGCTACCCTTCCAGTCTCTTTCCGGAAGTACCACATCTCTTTAATGACTGGTAGGAACTAGGGAACTAAGACTGTGCCCTTTTTTCTACGTTAGACTTTCCAACATTCCGGAGCAATAGAAAATCGGATTCTTTTTGATCTTCATTTGAATTGACCAGAAGAAAAGTCCCCGGTCTTGGTATCATGGATAGAATGGATGGAAATTCACGAATCCACAGGCAGGGTAGGTGCCATTCCTTGGGTGTGCAGACTAAGTCGGACGATGGAAGCAACTTGCCAGATGCCCTCTCCCCTCTGGATCAATTCAGAAAGGAAAGGTTGAACGGTTCATTCTAAATGGTTTGGCACTCTCTGGTCAAGGCAACCATAGCCAAAGAAAGAAATAAAAATAAAAAAACAGCCGAGACAGGAAAGGGAGTCGAGTTGAGTGCGAATAAAGCGTCCGTCGAGGGAGGGGGTGGATCCCCCCGAGACTAAGGGGAGAGGTGCCGCGAGCAGTGTTCACGTGTTTTGTTTCAATTCAAGCTGATAGAATTTTAGAATATGAAACCTTTCACTGAATAGGGCGGGAACCAAGCCAGCTTCCACTTTTGTTCTCCTGTTAGGACTAGTTCCTACCTAGACTATTGATTCAGTCTCTATTCACCACAGCTAAGCAAGTGAGATTATAGAAAGAGAGAAAGACTTTCATGACTTCCCTCGATAGAGCCGAATCATTATAAAAAAAAAGGAAATCTGCCCAATCTCGTAGAATGCTGCTAGTTTGTCTCCCTGCTTCAATTTCTGCTCTGAAAGCGTTCAGACAAGGCTTGGCGGGTTTGTCTGTCTTGGTTGACTTTACGGCCGAGCCTGGACTTGCCCTGAAGACGACCTGTTCGAACCTGATATATAGCTGGCTTGCTTTCTTGCATTTCTTTATCACATGTGGCCTCCCACGCATCTCTAGCAGTGGGCTTGCCCGACGAGAATGAGCAGTTCCAGATTGACTGAGGTACCGGATGATCTTTAATTATATACCCCTTAAAAGAGCAGGCGCAAGCTATTGCAAAGATCGGGCTATTTGACATTGCTCATCTTGAAGAAAGTCTCCCACTAAGGCTTATCCATGTTGTCAGGAAGGTCAAGTCTCTCTGCTATGGAGCTCTTCCCCATCCATTTCCCATCTCCTAGCAGCCAACTGGAGTTGGCCATATAGTTCTTGAAGACTGAAAATCATTCCCGGCCCGAGGATTTTCATGTCTTTTTCAGACGGAATTGGCAGCTTGCCCACCCTAGCCCTTGCCTAGGTTCTTGTTTTAGCCAGGTCTGAGTCCTAACCCAGCGGCTTAAAGGGTAGCTTCCGTTCACTTCTTTGCCGTAATCTGATCTCAAATGCCAACTAGCTGCGTAGCTCCTATCTTTCGGGCTTTTTCGCCCCTTTCTTCGGAATTCATTCGAGTAGTAGCCATGGAAGGAGCTGCTTTCCCTCGCAGGTGGGGTCAAAGCGTAATCCGATCTTGTGTCTGCTATTCCCGCGCCCTCACTCCCTGGCCTTTCATCATGAGGACTAGTCTTGCTTTTGTGCCCTAGTTTGGCTCGCATTCGACTGGATAGCTACTGGCTTTTTTTAACCGGTACCCCTTTATCCCCTTCCGCTCTGGCTTGCTTGAATGGGCAGACAGACCAAAACTTCTGACCCAGACGTGGGCTAAGGCAAATGGTTATGACACGACAAAAAAAGGCGAAAACAGAGCTTAAAATGGCCTAGAGAAGCGACCTTAATCCACTTGCTCGGCTCTTTCGGGTATCTAGCTTACGGAAAGCCTGGACCAAGGATTGCTCTTGCCGCTCTATAGAGGAACTAGCATAACAGACATGACTTAGACAAGCAAGACAACTCTTAATCACTCGTCCTCCTCTTGACTACTTCAGGTTGATCCGATCCTCAACAATTTAGATTTAGGGTGGATCCCCTTCTCCTTTCTATTCTAGAAAGTGGATCTCTCTTCTGCACCACTTCGAAGGAACCTAGCTTGGACTGCGGAAGACCTACGCACATCACTCTTTAGATCTTTGATCGATTGGCTGATCAGCTTCCCGCCGAGGAAACAACTTGAACACTTCTATTTTAGGAAGACCGATCCTCTTCGTTGCCCCGCCGCTTTACTCCCCTTCGGCTTTCTTTTTCTTGAAACGGGAATGAATACCATTCTCGCCTGTCCTTGCTGAACCTATAAAACCGTTCTAATCTTCCATATTACCCTAGCTTATCCTTCTAAGGTACATTTACATCATCCCTAACTCGCAGGTTATCCTTAAAGGAAGTTTCGTGAGAAGGAAAATTTCGTGCTTAAAACCTTCGTTGGAAGGGCTTCTAGTACCTCGACCCATTAATCCTGATGAAAGATGTTTTGTTACTTATATCGTAGCCGGATAGGCAATATTTCGTGATTAGCAACTACCCATTGCATTGCTTGATAGAGGAATGGATTTACTTATGAGCATATTCAGGATTCCCCTTCTGATTCTTGTATGTATAATAGATCTGTCTGGATTGGATCTACTAGAAGAGGAAAAAAACCTCTATTTATGCCTTTAGGCAGGAGGAGCGACTGGGCTTGGGCTCTTTCTTTCTCGGTACAGTACTCTTTTTTTTGTAAAGCACTCTTTTCCAGATAGGATAGGATCGATTCAATTGAACTCGACCATAGGGAGAGGATAGGGGGGGTAAGATATCTTAATCTTTTAGTTCCAACCATCCAAATATGAATGGTTTCTTTCTCACATAGGATGCATTGATAGAGGGTTAGAGACCTAGT
>CANTUT010002429.1:25000-51539 GCA_947687605.1 Reutealis trisperma
GCAATAGCCCGTATGGGTGCCCCTCATTAGCTTTCCTCGGTACCGCTCTAACTCCCCGCTTCCAATCCCGGTGATAACTCCACGCAGCTATTGAAGCATAAGTTCTAAGGCCTTACCTTCCGTATACCTTTATCGGGCACATAAAGCTAGAACGATGATAGCTTAGCTGCTTCAGTACCACCTTAGCCCTAAAAGTCAAAGTACGGCCCTTCTAAATAGTTTAGGTACGGGCCGGGGTGAGCTAAAGGAAGAACCTCATATATTATAGCAGCTTCATCTATAAGCTGCCGGTCGGGCGATAGTGGCTTCCCTTCCTACCCTACTGGTACGAGAAAGAAGATATTGATTGTACTAGGCGGGCGGCACTCTCCTATATTAAAGTACTTGTGCTTTGGTCTAGCAGTACCGCTTTAAGTACCGAGGCCCTACTGTAATTGGAAAGTTCCAGTTAATAGTACAGTACTAGATCACAGCAGTACCAATAAACCTTAAGCATTAAGGCAACCTTCTAACCGCCGGATAAGGGCTTGGGCTTGTTCATGGAGATATAAGTACCGATCGAATAGAAATATAAACATTTTAAACCTGATAACCGAATTATGGATACCGATAAGCCGATAGCAGTTGTGCTTTGATGCCGCCTTAGGGAATTCTTATCTTATCTCTTACTGTCCTAAGCTACCTCTTCTAAGCTACCTCTTTTAGTTCTTTATCTTATCTCTTACAGTAGGTGTATAAAGGTCAGAAAGTAAGTTCTTACCTATCTTACCTGGAGCTGACCTTAAAGTAAAGGAAGTTCTTATCTCTCCTCTTTCTTCCCTTGGTCTCAACAAGTACTAGTATTCTAACCCCTTATTGCTATTTCCCGGGAAGGTATTATATAGGTTTGAAGGTTTATCGGACCGGGCACTTAAAGCTATATTACCGGATAGAGCTTCAATAGTATAAAGGTATTATAAGGGAGGGTATAGATTAATTTAATGATACCTTATTACAGCTTGAAGAGATTCCCTTAAACTTAGCAAGTTCAGCTACAACCTTCCCGGGGCACTTAAACGTCTGATATACGATAATCGGATGGCATTTGTTAACAATTAAGATATTCTACAACTGGCACTAGAGGATTAGATTCTTCCTTATCATCGCCGGTTATCGAGCACTGGGTCTATTACCTTACCTGTCCCGGGCACACACACAATTGATTAACTATGGTACCAGCGTTAACCTCTTATAGCTTAGCAGCTTAAGTTGCGATTCTAGGAGTTTCTGTTCCAACTCTATCAGCATTAGTTCCGGTGGCAAAGCACGGGTCTAAGTCTAACAGCTTTTCCTCCCGGGCAATCATCCTTTAGTACCATCAATCAGCTAATCCGCTGATCTTCCTACCGGGCACAACTGCTACAAAACCTCTTGGTACGCTACTGAGAGATAAGAAGCTTCAGTAGCTGCCTAAGTTCGCCTTACCTTTCCCGTACAATCGCTGGCATAGGGATTCGGTACCTGTCTCTTTCCCGTATACAGCTCAAAAGGAACTGCCCTTCCCGTAGTAGTATGACTCTTCGGTCCTGGTATTGCAGTATGCCTAGCAGCCTTAGCGGTCGAAGGAAGAAGCGATTAAGGCGACGCTGCTATTGAAGCTTACTGTTCTAACTACCGGGTACTTAGCGGCTTCCCTTCCAACTGCTGCCTACCTGGCATCATATATATCCAATCATGGAAATTCCGAATTTTCAGTTCCAACCGGGCACATACATAATGATCCGGACCGGACTTGACTTGATTACCTAGCTGACCTTCCTACTCCTGCCGTAAGGGCATATCCCACAACAGGTATTCGCTTTTCTTCTTTACCGGGCGTCAAATAGAGAACTACGATTGGAACTCTAAGCTGCTTCAGTTTCTCTTAAGGGAGCTGATGTTCTCACTGGTCTGGTACTAGATTTTAGATTCAGGTTAGCTTGACAGGGCCTAATTAATAGATGCATTTGATTCTGCTTTTCCCACCGTCGGGTATAACTCTAACAGTTCCAACTCCCGGGTACTTAACGGCTTCAACTGCGGTAGTCGCTTTCCTTTCCAACCTTAGAAGCTGCTCTTCCCACTGGTACTTTAATAGAATCAGAAAAATCTGCATTTGCTACTGAACTAACTCCAGGGGAATCCCCTTTTTGAGATCTTGGTTATCCTTAAGGAACTACAGGAAAGGAACTATTACCAGGCACTGAATGATACCATAGGAAGTGAGACCTTAGCCCTAACAGTAAGGTCGCCCCATCATCTTAATTCGTTACTGATAGATCAACTAGTACCGCTCCAACTCACTTTTGCTTTAGCCTTGCCGTCTACGGACGCTTCATTCTTTAGCTCAAATCCGCTGATGTTCCCTATTGGTACTAAGAAAGGGAATTGATAGATTTCCGGTTATCGTGTCACTCTACGGGTATCAGTCCCTTCCCGGGAACAGAATAGCTACTGGAGATTATAGCTAGCCGCCGGGCAATGAGGCATTGACTTTCCTTCCGTACCAGAACGATAATAAGCTGAAGTAGCGATTCGAGCAGCCGGTTGCACTCTACGGGTATCAGTCCATTCCAGAAGTTCCAACTCTAGCAGCTGCCGGGTAATCTGCTGCTGTTCCAACTTTCTGACTATTCCCCTCACCTACAGGGCAGAATTAATAGAATCACATTTGTGCTAATCCGCTTCAGTACGCAGCTAAGAAGGAGCTCTTCCACCTTACCTTTGAATGCCAGCTTAAGATTCTCTTATAGCAGCTGTGGGATATGCCATAGCAGCTGGTGCTCCAACTGCCGGGGAATCTATTCCAACTGGTACGAGAAGCATAAGTGCCAACACCCTACTTTTTTTCGGATACAACATCCTATTCCCGGGCAGCATTTCTAGATGATGGTTAAGTCCTTTCCCTTCCTACCCAACTAGTAAAATTTAATTCTTAGAAGAAGGTTATCTACCGTCGGGTATCAGTCTTACTGCTCTTCCATCTGTACCGGATACTGGATGAACAAGCCGAAGTGATACCAGGAAAGATGATTAACTATATGACTATTATCCCGGGATACATTTATATCCGAATGTCCATTCCTTATATCGCTATGACTTCCCTGGGCAAGCAAGTGAGAAAGCAGCTTAATAATTTATTCCCTCAGATAAACACTAGTAGTTCTCCTAAAAACATTCTACTGGGGATGGGATACTTTTTTTTTCGGGGATAGTCTTAATAAGGTGGATATCTTAGCTTAGAGTTAATAGTAAGATAGTTCTCCTATTAATAGCAAGACTAGTTATAATAGTAAGATCGTGTATAACGTGGATAATAGTTCTACGGACTTTCAGTAGGAAGGCCTTCCATTCATAAGCTAAAATCTTCCCTTGCGAGCGCTTTTGCCGATTCCTCGCCTTAGCTGCAAGTGCCTTCAATTTCACTTGCACAAACCGCCCTCAGAGTGTATTCTATATTAGTGAGAGTCGTAAGCCTAGATGCTATTGTTGAATTGTGCCACTGAATCAGATGATGTGGTAATGGGTGCCCCTTCATCTTGGTATCGAGGAACCGCCCTTGACGACTGGAAAAACTCCTTGCGATTGAGGCAACCGAACCGCCCTCATCTGACGAATCTCTTGGGGAGGCCTTTACATATACGAGCTAATCCCCGAAAATGCCCGTTATTAATAAAAGTTGGGGTTCAAAATCTTCCTTATCTTGACTTTATAAGTGAAGTCCTTTGATGCGCAGGGAACTGTCTGAAAGTGAAAGGCATCATTGGTAGGCGGCCAAGCGAACATTCCTGTGTGATTGGGGATAGGTAGGCGCAGTGAATCGGCAATCGGGCAATTCGTTAAACGATATCTGTATAATGAGTACCTCTTCTGAAGCCATACCGCGAATCTCTTGTCTTCTGGTAAACGTCGGAATCAGTCCAAAAATTACTTCCTTCTTCAAATTAGATCCCTTCCATCGGAAGCATCTGCCCCTGTCTCAATCGGTCGAGCTGTATCGGTCAACTATAGGAAAACTGGCCAATAGCTCTTCTTTCTTTTGGTAAAGGTCAACGGTCCTGTTCAAGCATTGGCGCATAACGGGAGGCTAGCTCAGTAGATTACCATTCCTGTAGTTCTTGAGTTTAGGAGTTAATGATTTGCGGATAGTAGCTTCGGTCGTTCGGTCGATAGGGTAAGTGCTCATTTCGTTCTTGCTTGCTTTCCCTTCTGTTATGAGAGAGAGCGCTATACGGCCATTTCTCTTTAGACAAATGACTGTCCCATTCCACTGCTGGAAAATACAGATTAGGATTCAGCCGCGTGGTGAATGAAACAACATTCATTGAATGAGTTGACGCTAAACCTCCTGCTCTTTAAGAGAGTAAGGGCTGTCTGCATTACTGGATTAACTAGAATTAATAGTAGTAGAAACTGGGGGGCCACGTAGACTATTCAGAGGAGGTATGCTAATCAATGATCTACTGATGTAGCTAGTGCTACTGAAGCTGCTGCTAGATATGCTATTGGCTTAACTGGCTCTAAACCCTCCCACCCGGTAAAGGAATGGAATTTCAAGTAGTCGTCTACACTTAAAAGTTTTCTTGTCTTCACTGATCAGCATTTAGTTTGGCCTAAGATTATCTAAGTCCGACCCATCACTTACTACTCGTCATCACGGGTCCATAACCATTCTCCTACCAATTTATGTGGTCCTTGGTCACTGGCATAATGCAACTGCAATTATAAGATTCATTTTCGATCTGAAGGGGTCATTGCATTCTTCTTTTCGGGATGGGGGTTCGACGGACTTTTCATGGACCCTTCTACTCTACCGCAATCGAAGTCTTGCATTGAGTACTAATGTGGAGGGGCCCAAGCCAGCCAATCCCCCTGACGCCCACTAAGATCCACCCATGATTCATCGAACCATTCCTTCGCGTGCCGTAGCTTAGGATTCGTGCTATTGCTATTGTTTAGGGGCGGAGAAGAATAAAGATAGGGCATCAACATCGGCCTCAGCTGAAGCGGAAGAAGGAGAATCCTTAGCACAAGCGCTAAGCGATAATAATTCCTTTGAAAGACTGAGCTTAAGAGTTAGCCTTCTGAGTCCGTTGGTTCTTTAAGTCGAGTTTAAGGAAGGTACCCTCTCTTTATAGGTGCTTTAAGTGATAGGGGTTATACGCTTTAGTACTAGAAGCCTTAAGGGGGCCATTAGAAAGCACACGACTGGTAAGCCTTCGTATGGACCTTTGGCACTCTGACAGGTGATTAAGGAGACTTTTTATGTAATGTAAATGAATCGCTATCCAGATTGAGCTTGATACAGCATCAGATCAGAATCCATTGAAGTTGACCCATCGGCATCGGCAGAGGTTGAGGTACCATATGCTTTTAGATCTACCATCCTAAGCATCAGAGGTATAGGTGGTTTCCGCCGTTCCAGTTCCAATTAGTGCATAAGCATCACCCGCATCAGTAGAGGTAGCAAAGGCATACACATAGCCTCCAGCCCAGTCGTTTATGTTGGTTCATATCTCGGTCCTAACTAGAGCCTATAGCAGCATACCAAAGAGCACCAGTACTTTGCGTTGAAGCATCCTTTACAGTCCCTGGTTTCCACCCAGCATAAGTAGTTAAGGCCCTTATGAGTTCATATCCCATGCCAGTTTACCCAGTAGCTTATACAGTTTCACCCTCAACTCCTAGGTAAGATCGAGACCCAGAGATGGATGATCATTAATGGGATAAAGCGACCTAAAAAAAGGTCAACATTTCCGACAGCCGCCCAGTCGGACAAAGCTAGCCACCTCACCTAGTGTACCTTCTTTCTCTCTGTTAGGGATCGAGATAGCCTCGTGAGCGTGATTCTGAGTCTTGTGGTTGAGATCCGTGAGCGAGACCCAAGCAGGAGAAGCAAGGGTAGAAGGAGCAGAGGCAGCAGCACCTATTTATCCGCTATATCAAGATGATCTATAGCATCATAGATAGAGACAAAGGCAGCTTTCCTTCACGTAGTTCCACCAGCTTCAATAACATATCGATACCCGGGCTAGTAAATACATACCAAGCAAAGCAGTCGATCCAGCGGGAACGCTATATGTTACCTTGACTCTGCTGTCTCCACCTCTGTGCTCTACTGTCTTTCGTTCACTCTTTAGTTGACATGGAAGCTTTAGTGCCACGTTCAAGCTAAAAGCAGTGAAAGCAAGTCAAGCAGTGCCAGATGCTGATGAAATAGCGGGTTAAACGGATCCATCTTCTTGAATTGAACTCCTACCCGGCGGTGACATCGCTAGCCTTTGGGCTTAGTGTTGACTGATTTCTTCCTACCTTGGTCACATAGACTGACCTGCTCCTGGGCAACAGAGAGAGACAAGAGCTTCCTCTATAATAAAAAAATGGCTTTCTATTCTTTATCACCCGAAGGAACTGAACTACCTTTCGCCTCATCTCTTTCACTCTGCTCTG
Source organism: Reutealis trisperma (assembly GCA_947687605.1). NCBI lineage: Eukaryota > Viridiplantae > Streptophyta > Magnoliopsida > Malpighiales > Euphorbiaceae > Reutealis > Reutealis trisperma. The sequence continues at coordinate 31,469 of CANTUT010002429.1, forward strand.
GTTAAATGAAAAATGCCACTTTGCGGTAAGACATTGAATTGGATGGTTGGTTCCTGCTTTCAGTAAGGACTATGCTTCTAAGCCCTTCCTTCTTCACTATCAGGCATCATAGCCTATTCTATTCTATACTCTCTACCAGCTGATGAAAATGAAAGAAGATCGAGTCGTGAACAGTAAAAGCTGATTCTTGGCATCACCTTGCATCAACAGGAAGTCCCGCATCTGAAAGTCGAATCCCTAAGGCTCATCCCGCGCTTGGGTACTTGACTTTGACTAACGCTATTCAAAGCAATCCGCCCAAGGAAGGCTAGCTAGTCTAGTCTAATGCTAGGCTAGTCTCAATCCTCTCCCTATCGGTCTCACTTCAACCCTCTCGCTTCGCTCGAGTACTCCGTTCCTCTCTATCAATGACTGAAGCTTAATCCAGAGAGAGAGCTCACTATACCACCAGGTGCCACATTTGCTTATGAAAGCAGAAACAGCTTATCCCGAGGAGAACTGAGCATAAGTCGGAGATCTTAGGGTAGTCACTCAAAAAGGAATTTCATCCGTCACTTCGCCCCCCTTTAAGACTGATTCCTTCTAGCTTCTAGGCGAGAAGGTTGGCACAAAAGCAGCGAATTCTCTTGCTGCGCTTACGCTTATTCCGACAAACAGATTTCATCGGTCACTGGATGCGTGCTAACAGAAAAGAAGAAAGTCCGAAAGTCATCAGGTAGGTAACCGCCCTGGTGCCAAGCTAAGTCCCAAGCTAAAGACAAGGATCACATCAAAAAAAGCAAAAGCAAAGACGGCTTATGCCGAATATCTTTCACTCACAGAAAACCAAGCCTAACTTCTTTCATACCAGGAAATCGAAGATGTGCCAAATCGTTCTCTATCGAAGCGTAGTCTAGAGCCAAATGAAACTGATTCCACTTGAGCAAGAAGACGACTCTAAGTATGCTGACCACGGACTGACTATTATAGCACCCAACAGCTAGCTCGCTGTCACTTGGTATCGGATCTTTCCTAAATGAAGAATTTGCCCTTCGACGGGAACTCCTACTACTTCTAGTTAGTCTACCTACGTCATTCTTTCTTTAAGAAGTCCATTTCCCACGGTCGAGCCTAGTAGAGCTCCTAGTCCGACAAGACTAGCAAACATGCTACCGTTAACCATGCTACCAGGCCTAGCTACCACAGAAAGGAAGGGAAACCGAACCACAGAGAAAGTAAAGCCGGCTCTTCCGGATCTGACATTGCCGGGAAAGAGACAACAGCTACTTGTACTAGTTTGGCTACTTTACCAATCAAAGGAAGCATGCAAACAGTTTTCCATTCATTGGTTTTGAAAGCCACACGGGTTTCGGAGTTTCCGTATAACTTCTTAAACTAAATCTATACGAAGTCGTTTCGATCAATAAAAAAGCTCTGCGAAACAGAAGAACGATATGGGATTTGTTGGGCGTAGAGACTATCTTGCAAATTCTCTCTTCTATGATGTAATTTACTGGATCAGTCAGAAATATATAAGAGATGTTCGATATCGCTTCTATGCGGTGACTCCTTATAGTAGCTTGGAACCTATGCAGCCGTAGGGCGCAAAGAGCTCGTTCTCTATCGTGCGTAGGGCACACCAAACAAAGGGCTGGAGTCATAAGAGTTGGAGATCCAGTACCAGTTGCAGTTTGCTTCTATGCAGTTGAAGTTGACGTTGAGTTAATGTTCTTACAGAATCCGCTGCTGATAAAGAATGGGACTCTTAATCCTACTAATCCTACTCCTACAATGGGGCAGGGGCGTCAGTAGTGCTTTCCTCAGGGGAAGAAGTGCCGGAGTAACTTGCTACTAGTCTACTAGTTCTGAAATCCCCACAGAGTAAGGATAGATAATGAACTTAGAATCTACTATTAGAATAGAGGAATTCACTTCCAGAATCAGTCCCTGGTCTTGTTCTAGAGTATTCACAGGAGGATTGATTCAAGTGTTGTTACTGTTGTTAAAGATTTGAAATCTGTCTTTTGTGCTATGGTGGCCGACCAGAGAAGAAATCCAACTTCTCCTCCCCGGGTAAGCTATCGAGCAATCTACTTCCCATCCCTCTGACGGTGAGCCAAGTACAAGTCCCTCTGCCTCTAACTCCGCATATAGTTTCCCATCTCCCGTGGAGCCGAGCCATCTACTTCTCTAAGACCTGTTCCCAGGGATCCAGATCCATCAGCCTCGGAGTGGGAAGGAAATTAGCCCGGCTATCGATCTAATTCCATGTATCTCGTCCGAACCGAGACCATCAAAAGTGGCATAAGAACCGCCTGGATTCTCTTCCTTTGATCCTTCGTCCGAACCAAGGCTTTATCTTATTCTATTTCTCCACTGTCCAGGGCCGTACCCTGCAGAACAACGCCTTCTCTTCCAATGGCAGGCAGTCTTCGCACCAGTAAGAACAAATGTTCCTAAAGCAGAGAGATAGACTGATTTCTTTCCAATATACTTATTATAGAATACTCTAAGGGGCTTTTGAAGAGTGAATATGAAGACTATTGCTTTCTTGCCCTATCCCGAGCTAGCCTAAGAACCCTAAAAAGCCACTTGCCTATTTGGCTCGTAGAGAAAAGCCTATTCTAGTCTAGGATTCCTGCCATATAAAAGATTCCCAAGCCTTATAGGACATACACATATAGCGAAGGAATTCCAACCCCTCCTGTTACACAGGCTACAAAGGAACTCTCAACGGAAGAAAGGAAAGAAAAGAGGAAAAAACTTCTACTTCAAGTAGATCGATCCAAACTCAACAATGGAACTAGCTCGCAAAGAAGGAGCAGGAATGTCACTGGCTAACAAAAGGGGGAAGCCTAATAGTCCGTCCTGGAAAGCCAAGGGAAAACCATAAAATTACCCATTTCCTAGTGTAACAATCCTTTATTGTATATAAGAGCTCAACTTTCTTGTAATTGTATATTTGAGCTATGAGCTATCCCTCCTGGGACAATGGCAATAGCAAAAAAGAGGCCTTAGAAAAGTACTCCTACATCTCCTGGTCGGGAACTCCCAAGAGAACTCACACTCACAGGAAAAAGAGAGAGCTGGATTGGGGGACTGCTACTAGAGAAAGAACCCCATATAAAAGGACCACTCCAACTGCATCTATCCGGCTGGACTGGCTGGAAAAGAACTCAGCTGTACATATGCTCGATCTGGATTGGATCTACTAGAAGAGGAATGCCCTCTATTTATGCCTTTCTTTATGCCTTTAGGCAGGTTAAAGAATGATTTAGCTTATAGTGGAGCGTAGGACAGACCTTAGACCATGACTGACGGAAGGCAGTCATGGAGGGAAGGCAAAGAAAGCGGACCTTCAAGCCAGGGTCAACAGACCGGGTCCAGCCAACAAGCTTGAGCTATGAAAGAGAACAACTACTTATATATATATATATATGAATTATTGAGAACGAAAGCGAGCGAATGAGAATTGAAATGAAGAGAAAGGGAGGACAGATAGGCTAGGATTAGCTGTGGCTTCTAGACGAGGAGCTGAGGATAGAGGTATAAAGTCTTCCCTTTATGACTTCCCTGAGCTTTTCCTTCATGCACTGGGAGAGGCAAAAGGACTTCTAAGCTTCTTGTTTGATAGCTCGATGTAACTGCGTGACTTTCTGGATGTTTAACCCTGAGGGATGTAGCTAACTAAGGCAGTCTGGATGCTAGCCAAGAGCGGAGGATAGGGGAATACCTTTCCTTGCCTGCAAGCTTTATGAGATTGTAGCTTTCTTCTATTTACAGCTCTAAAATGGATAGCTAGATAGGTAGAGTCCTTCCTTCCTCAAGTCAGGAGTCGCTTCCTTAGATAGGAATAGGGTGAGTTCTTCTTTGAGAAGTCCTGAGGGCCTATGAAAGCTTAAGACTTTTCACTCTTTATCCCCTTTTATATCAATAGGGAGCTACGAGCAAGTCTCCCCCAGAAAGAAAAGACCTTTTCCGCTTGATCGCTAACTCATGGGCAAAGCCGTCTTTTGCCGCCCCTCATGCAGCATATGAGCGGATCTTCACTAAAAACCGGCTCTATTGGCGGATGGATAGCACCCCTCACTCTGCCATGAGAACAAAGAAAGCCACACTATCTCCTTGCAGCTTTGCCCGCCGCCCTTCGGTAGTATAGTAGGATGGATAGCAAAGCCGCCTTCGGCCCTTCGCTTAGTAAGCCCCTCTTCGAGCCTCTACTGAATTCCGCTCGCCCCGGTCCTTAGTAGCGTTGACTTTGTCAACGACATAAGCAAGGAGTTGACAAAGGAGAACAGCCCCCCTGTTGTTGATAGAGAGCTTACTGCCCCGCCCTTTATAGTCGCGACTGTTGTCATGGAAAAAGAGTTTGTTTTTTGTCAAAGAAGCATGCTTAACACAGCCTATAGCGTAAAGGTTTGAAGACGCTCGACCAACGGGAGAGGAAAGAAGAGACTAAGCGGATCGAAGGGAATAAAACAAAGCTAGCTCGGCTAAGACAGAGAGGAGGTAACCAGCTTTTGAAGCACCGAATAGGGATAGGTACTTGGGTACTAAAGAGATTTCACCTTTAGCAGAGATCAGGGATTCCCAATAAGCGGATAGTTCAGTTCGAAGGGAAAGAAGGCTAACAAGGTTAGGCGAGGTTACCAGATGCTAACTAAACTGAAGACTAAGCAGCAGACGCAGACGCAAAGCGGAGCAAAGTCAGCACTCGATCGACCTAATTCTGTTGAGGTAGCATATCCCAGATTGAAGGAATAGGAAATTGGGTACTCGACAGAAGGCCGGGAAGAGCTCCTTCGGACCCTTGCGTTTAAGATGGGAGATGAGGGAAACTAAGACCGCAAGCTCCATGCTCTCGAGAGAAAGCAGGTAGAGAGGGAACGGCAAGCCGACTGATAATATAGGCGGTTCATCGAGGAGCATGCATAAATTGAGATGCCAAGTTTACTTAAATCAGGACGAGTCAAAGTTGGATGGCAAAGATGGTTACAAAGTGAGCGTCTCGGTTTCGTGCCAATAGGAGAAAGAGAAAAGCAGAATAGATCATCCCTTGGCCTCAGAGGCACTAAAAGGTCTTGTCGGACGGGAAAGCACATCAGCAGTCGGGTACTTTGTTGAAGAAGCGGACATGTACCTAACATATTCAAACCCTGGTAAGGTAATTAAAGTAGCTCATTCCCTTGTCCAGACAGTCGGACATCTCCTAGAAAGGCAGCTATAAGGGCAGGGCAGGAAGTAGGTAAGCAGACTTGGGAGTTGGGCTTGAACTATCCTTTACCGAAAAGGGAAAACTATGCTATACCAGCGAGTGGGGAACAAGAGTCAGAGATAAGGAGAAACAGATCCAGAGCAGGTTACGGCTACAAAAGTGGATATAATATGTCTGGGCCTCTTAGGAAGTCAAAGGGGAGCTATCAAGGCTCAAGGAAAAGTCTCACCTCCTAGTGGTGCAACTATTAGGGAAGTAGACAAACGATCAGGCTTCCATCTACCAGGTTGGAAGGTATATAAAAGGACGAGGAGTGAAATAGTAGGTCAAACCCTTAGCCAGACGAGTGGCTTATTAAGGAATCATGGCACTCAAGTCCAACTTTAAGAGACGACTTTCTTTTAGGGAATTAGCCAGAGGGGAAGGACTCAATCAAATCGTACTCAAAGCTATAAAACATTCAGTTTTAATGATTGAATAATAGTCTTTAAAGCGAAGTATTCATTTAATCAAACATATCTTTTTAAAATATTTAGGAAAGGATGGTATAATGTATAATGTCTAATTAAATATATCAATCATATCTTTTATTGAAGTATTAATGAATTACAGAAAAAATTCTGCCTTGTTGCTAGGGACACTTGGAGGCTTACCGTCTGGAAAAGGTTTTGAGGATGTGCGACTCTTAATAGGTGACTCGTCTGCAAAAGGGTACGTATGCTTTAACATTAGATCCGGGAAAGGCAGGAGAAAGGGCAGAAAGATTAGTTCCAGTTTCTTCCGCTTCACCTCCTCTTATAGCAGTATAAAGACTTCATACCTCCTCCAACTTCAACACCTGCTCTTCCTTATATCCCAGGAGCTCACAATTCTTCCACCGCTCATTCTATAATGGTCAGAACTGGGATTTGAACTTCTAGCTTGATAGCTAGTCATTCCTCTTAGGCCAATTGGCGATCTACTCACCCCCGGGTCCAGACATAGTAGTTGAAGTTGAGACCAAGGCATATGTGAGTTAGCCAGGTTCGAGTAAGCAGCGCCGTAAGCCTAAAGGTAGATGAGAAGTTTACTTGAAAAGCCATAGAGTAAGGAAGGTGACTTTAAAAGGATATGTATCCCAGGTTGCTATCTAATCCCTTGTTTCCAGCTTGTGTGCTAGAGTAAGGATCTCATTCTACCCTCGTTCCCTGTACTTTATGAGTCAGGTGATTACTCCTAATCAGTATAGAGTAGAGTAAGGCTACGTCTCTAACCCGCCAGCCAGTAAGTCAGTCTCAGCAACTATCCTTTGGTTGTATCCAGTCAGTAGTGAATAAGTCAATGAGAAAGCCAGCAAGTAATCCATTGAGTAAGTAATTCCTTCTTTTCAGTCCACTCGTGCTAGAATAAGGATAAGCCTACCTTAAAACAGCCCTGTATGAGTAAGAAAATGAGTCGACCACCGCCTTGTAGTAATTAGTAAGCCGACAAGGAATTCTAAGTAAGCATCAAAAGAAGATCCCCCGGGATAGAGTAAGGAGATAGTCAGCCTTGTACTTTTATTCAGTTTGAGTTTGTTTGCCTTTCAGGGTTATCCCTTGTTGAATCAAAACGTTCGTCATCTTGGCCCACCACCCCGTTCGTTGGTGAAGTAAGCCGTCTTGCGAAGACTAGCTTGCTTCTAGTCCTAGTCCCCCCGCCGCGCTTCTCTTTATAAGGCCCTTTGTCCCACTTCGGTAGATATTACATTTGTCCGACCAAAACTACTTGTGAGGAGCCGCAAAGTACCACCATGTAGCTAAGGGGTATGGGTCTCGGTACCGTCCTCGGTGTATAGCGGATGCGGTGGGGTTCTTTTTAAAGGGTCCAGGCTACCCTATTGAGAAAGCTTAAGATTCAGCCGGACTTAGATTGAAAGGTTTCACACCAGCCCGCCCCGGGTGAAAGCCCTGTTTTCCATACGGAGATCTAGCCATAAAAGGATAGTTTTCCATGCTTCTTTTTGGCTCTTCATGAAAGATTGTTGGTAAGCCTACCATAAGACTGACAATAAAGTCCCAGGCGCACCTGAAGAGTTCTAACTAACCACCCCTATAAACTTGGTTTGCTAGAATAGACTCTTAGATGGACAGAATGCCCCATTTCAGTCTATTGGGACCTAGAGACGATACAATCTTGACTTTCTTTTCTTACTGCCCGCTAACGAGCTATCGTTTCATTCGTTAAAAACTAGTAGTTAGAATACCCTTCTTTAATAACCCTTAATAACAGTAATGATAGGGATAATGATTCCCCATCTTACTAGCACTAGCATATTTCTTTTCGCTGCTGTCAGCTCTCTCTTCCACTCTATCGTCTATTGGGCTTTCTTTCCTCATTGTCTAAACGAAAGGACGAGTGTTGAACCTACCTCTCTCGTCTGCTTTGGTCTTCACCGCAGGATGGCTGGTCTTCTTATCTGGATTATTGAACTCCCCTATTTGAGCTGAGCTTCTACAATCAAGATACTGGTGAGCTTTCTCCATGGGGTGGGCGTGGGCGCAAACCACTCTTTCTTTTCTGGACACCAGTTGGAACAATTCAATTGCCACCTCTAAGCTAAGAAAGAACGATAATAGAAGCAAGGAACGAGAATAAAGGGAGGTGAAGGGAGCGAGCACTCATAGCAAGTCAAGTAGTCCCGCCAGCTTGATTCGATTGACGGACTGACTTCCCTTGCGAGTTCAAAAGGTTACTAGACTTTGCCGTACCCGTTCTCCTACCCCTCGGAGGCCGTGATGGATCTGCAATTTCGTCTTCTCAATCTTTCATCTTTTAAACTACTCTTTTTCCCCTTTTGTGTTGTTCGAGAAGTCCACAAATCGCGACAAGTTGATTCCACTTCTGCCCTTGTTAGAAGGAAGGAATCCAGGCGCAAAGCATTCAACTCTTATTTGAACCATAGGACTGATCAAAGAGCCTATCTGTCTTTCGGGACATGCATCCTATCCTAAGAGGGGTACGTGTGTGCTCCAAGCCCAGTTCAGCTAGCTGATCCGAGTAAACCATAAAGAGATAGATCAGTTGCTGCCAAAGCTATAGACTCAGGTCTAAATTGATTAGATCACATAGCTATCAAATAGCTATCAAGCTTCTCGCTAAAGGTGCTCATCAATACCTATTCTTCCTGGTTGTTCCAGACTAGCTGAACCCGAAGAGTGAGTTAGAAGGACCGCTATCAACAATCTTTGATTGCCTTTTGGGACATTCCTGCCACTTCCGTCTATAGTATACGCAAGAGAACCAGTCCTCCTTCTTGTTCTTGAACTAAAGTGGCGACTTCATCACCCCCCCTGGGTGAGCGGACCTGAAGTCAAAGGTAGAATAGAGAAGAGAACGGAAAGGAAGGATCAAAGCCCAAGGTCGGTGGGTCTCATACCAGTCGTTCATCTCGCTTGGGTTGGTGTTTAAGTAAGAAGCCTTTTTCTCAGGGTTATGACGGTCATACCTCGCTCACTCAGTTGCTGACTTCTATTCTACATACACCTGCCCTTGTTGCGCCCTCTAGGGCTTGCCTAGCCGTCTCATCCACCGGTGAGTTGACACCTCACTTAGACCCGTTCGTTGGTAGAGCGAACAAAGAGCGCTTGAGGTGGCCAAAGGCAGCCTTTCCTGTTGGCTGAGAATGAGTCTAATTCTGTCAATAAAGGTATACCCCGAACTAGCAGCCTAGCCTAATGGAATCACTTTCTTATCCAGCTTCTTTTTGGATGGTGTTTTCCGAAGGGGCCTTCCACTTCAATATCCCCTGTGGATGTGGATGTTCCGCGTGTTTCTTTGGATATATATGTTAATGATTTAGCTGATAAACTTGAATCATTAGATTTTTGTAAAAAAAAAATATATTACAGAATGTATTCCGGGCATCGATAATTATAATATAAATTATAAGCAAGAGAATTTTTGAACTATTACGGTGATGGTCAAATTCCTCTCGACGACGTAAATAGGCTAAAAACCAGTATATACAACTAGATATAATATAGGGGGTTACGTCAGGGCATTTTTAGCAAAAAACTGGGAAAACCCAAACTTTCAGAATAAAATAGTTATGGGTGATGCGGAAGATAAGAGATCGAACTACCCCACCTTTAAGATAGAGCGAATCTTGTACTGTTAAGTTAACGAATGCGGTTTAAGCACAAGGGAGAGAACAAACCGAACTCGCTTCCAGCTGTCGAATGAGGGAACTAGACTCCTGCTTTCGAGTAAGGGCTCTGGGAAATGCATTAATCACTCTATCTGCCCCAGTCCCTTATTATAGAGCCCTAAGCCTATGAACCGATGAGCCGCCTATGCCTTTTTCTGTGAATGCGGGAAAGCGCTGTAAGAATGATTCCCCGAGAAAGGTCCAATCTACTAGTACTTCTCAAGCTGGCTTAGCCTGATTCTCCGATTCTCCGAAAAGTACTGACCTTCCTTCCTTGGTCTACACAGGCCCTTATTATAAGCTTTCTTAGTTCAATGCGCCTTCCCTTAGTTCGCATTTCCCCATAGAAAAGAGGGGTATTAATGCATTACCCAACTGTGGAAGTACTGGAAGCCTTCTAAGGGAGGCAGATTCTCTAGAAAGCCTGATTCTCCTCCTTGACGCATAGAGTGCATTACCAGTTAGAGCGCCTACTCCTTCTTTCTCAAGCCGAATCTGGGCTGTTCTTCTCATTCGACAGCTGGCTTAGCCTTGTTCGCCCCGTCATGCCGTAAGGGCCAAGCCAAGTAAGGCGCTTCTCGCTTTACCACCGGAGAGAAGAGAGAGGGATCTAACTCATATCACGAACGGATTTCGACTTTGAAAAGCTTCCTTCCTCGTTTACAGATTCAATGCTCCCTAACCCTTATAGTCAAGAATAAAAAGCCTTGCGCGCTTCAACCCCTTACCGGGAGTGAGAGTAAAAGCGTAAACCCATAAAACCGCGAGGGAGAGTTGACGGCCCTTAATAGTCAAGGAAAGCCCTAATAGCGCTTCTTGAAGGCTTGGTTTGGTATTACTTCCCTTCTTCCTGCCCCTAGCTTACTAGAAAGCCTTCTCTGCTTGGTCTTAATGCATTCACACCAGCGGAAAGCCAAAGAGCCTAGCCAGTGATTGGTCGATCTCCTGCCCCCTAAGAAGGATTCTCAAGCTGGGGTTCTTCCTCACTCCATTTCCTTAGGCAAAAGAGCGGACCTTAGAAAACTAATTTGAATGCTCGCATATATATGGATAAGTTAATAAAGCCCTTTTCACTCTATGACGGACCCTAAAAAAGAACTTTTGGTGTTCCATATAGCTGGAAAAGTACATTAAATTGACCATTTTTGAAGCTTAGTGATTTTTGGTCGATGTCAAAAAACACGGGAAAACACTTTTTTGACCATTTCAAAGGTGCCTTTATTAGGGAAATTGGCTTTGTGTCCATTTGCCAGCTATACAGAGAGAGCCATTTTCTTTACAACCCGGTGATGCACCTCTTACTGCTAGTGATGAAAAATCAGGTCCCTTAACCAGTGCTTTGAACTTAATGATTTAATTAAAGCAAGCTTCCGAAGCGTGTATTTGGATTAGCGCTGGAAGAAGATGACTGGCTTGGCCATAGGGAATAGAGTTAGCAGCTAAGCTCGATTCATGCCCTAAAGCTAGGGTGCGGCGGTATAGCAGTAGCTGGAATAAAGGTGATGACACATTTGGTTGGGATAAAAACTACGAATATCACTCATGAAGTGGAGCTCTTCCCTTGGGACTACTAATAGGACTACGAGTGACGATTGAATACACGCCTGGGGGTAGCAAAGGCCGAATCTCACTCAATCTGTTGAGGAATGTATCTCCTTGGATACCCTTCCTTAGGGCTTTCAAGTAATACATTGAATGCTCAAACTCACTCCCTTAGCCCTGAACTCACCAACTGACTTCTTCCATTCTCAAATCACAATCAAAACAGCTAAAAAATCACTAACAATAAAGCTCTTCAATACAGTTCCTATACCTTATTTCTTCTTGGAGTTTTTCAAGGGAATCATTCTTTCTTACTTATTTATTTGAACCTATAAATATCTTTAAAAAGTGGAGTCTTCCTATAACTCAATCCCGCACTTAAAAGATAGTGATGGTTCCTCTCACTTAAAAGATGTAGTTCCTGTTGTAGCTGATGTAGGTCCATTCCTACTGGATACATACGACTAAGAGAGAGGTGTGCCTGACATCCTTTCTTGCCTGTCAGAATGGTAGGTCTCGTATATACGTATATAAGAGAAAGCTTTTACTCATCTCCCCGAGTGAACTCTATTTCCTAAATTGTATAGAAGGGAAGAAAGTCCCGGAAACCAGGACATATGATTGGCTTTCGGGTGGCTAGTTTCTCGATTGCTTCATCGCCGAAGGTTCTTTGCCTCTCTGGTTCTCTGTTACCCTGTAAACTAGCTATCCATAGATAGATACTCAGAATCGATCACGCCCAAGAGCAAGAGCCTGGTGAGTCTGCTGCCAGCCCAGTCCATCAAACTTCCCTCCTTGCAGTGGTCTTCTTTGGTAAGGAGTTTACTGATTATGAGAAGCATTGACGTAGGCAGGCAGAGAGTAATTAGTGACTTGGTAAGGCGAAGCGGCATAGGCAGGCAGGTGCGGCCACAGTTTGGACATACGGATTGAATGGTGATCCGCCTCTTCCTCGACCGGATGGATAACTCGATATCCCGGGCGTTGCTAACTTCAAGGACGGCTCGTCTATGATTTTCTGAAGCCATTAGGAGACCCCAGAAGGAAGCCGCTTTCCTTTTCAGTTGTTTAATTCACTTCGTCTTCGGAGGGCTTGTCTAACTGGAACCGCGGGATAGGCTCTGGCTGTGAAGTCTCGGCCACTGATTCTCGGCTCTCAAATTGGGCTTAACAGCTCCTCTTCTCGTAACATGCTGAACCTCGTTGCACTCGAGGAGTTCTTCCAAGGCCTCTGTTCTGCACTAACGATCTCTTTGAGTGTGACAAGCTCCGGGAGTGCTGGCAATGCGGCTTCTCGTACGACTGTACCACCTCTTCGAGAGTCACCTGGGTAGGCTGACACTTAAGCACTTGATCTAACGTCAGGGTGTAGTCGTGGCTCACTCTGCATGGTATTCTGGCGGAAATACGCTTTGCACACTCTCCTCCTATTACTTAAAGGCAGGCCTGCTCATCCTTTTCGGGCTCTGGTGGAGACGTCAGGAGATTGTTGTGGCTTTGACGCATTGACTTGCGACGGCTCCGGTACCGTCAAGCCCAGGGGGTCCGCCCCACCCTTTGACGGAGCTGACTACTACTACATCCGAGCTTAGGGACACCGAAAGAGTTCAGAGGGATCCTCAAAACGAATACACATTGGACTAGAATACATCATTTTCATATGGATGGATCCTTGACCCTTCGCTTCACGACTCGCACCGAAAGGATAACATAACTAATCCATAATTCAGTATTCTAACATACTCATTTCATATTAGCCTCTAACAAGACCGACAGGGTCAACGAAGTGGAGTCGACAGCAACAGAAACTAAGAACACCCCACGACCCTCGCTCCTGGAACAACCGAGACTGATTCTTAAGCCGAGGCTGTCTTAATTAAACTTAAAGAGATCTGACTTATCAATCTAGTGTTGACATGATCTTTTACATTGATTGTTCTCGTCTCAAGAATGTGAGATTTTCTCTCATCTGAAGGTTTCAATTTTCAAGCTGTCATGCTGAGTCATGAAGCTTAGTGTGTCATAGAGTAGCATTGGTTCGTCCTACGAGGCATGGACATAGGCATGTCGGACAACACGATATGGACCTGCTAACGGGTCTATTCTTGAGCCAGTGATTCATAGGTTCACCTCTCTCCACCATTAAACACAAATATATTTACGATCAAAGAAGAATAAGCTTACCTGAGGGACTGCAGGATACAAGCGAAGTGTCTCTGTCACCACTGCGTGCAAATAATATAGTTTGCTTAATGTGTCATAAGTCAAGAGTCCTGCATACTGCATTGTTCTTTGATTGAAAGATTCAAGATCATCTGTGTCAACTGAATCAGCGTAATGTTCTCTTCCTTTGCCTTTTCTTCCTCAAAAGATTTGAGCTCCATATAGATATAGAGTTTCTCGGCTACATTTTCATGTGTCATTATCATGTAAATTGCCAAGAAAGAGTCGTCGCTGTTGTGTCTCTACCAGCTATGACAAAGTTCAGAACCACATCTCTTAGACTTTTATCTGTAAAATGGTTTTCTGGGTCCTCACCTAGCTCAATGAACCTTGATAATATATCATGTTTTACCTGCCACCATAAAAAGGTATACTTTGATCAGTGAAAACTTTCTTTCATTTTTATCATTCTAGTGAAGGAAAGGGTTTAGTTAATATCATTATGCCCTTGTTATATTACCGCATTTTCGAGCTTCTCTATTTCTGCTTTCCTTCTATAAATAACAGAGTAGGTGAAATCATCAATTGCTTTAATGCTCTTATCAAGTAAAGCTTCTGATCCCACATTGAGGAATTTCTTGATTTTCCACAATGGATCAATGAAGCGAAGTGTAACAATGATATTTGCAGTATCAAAAGCTTGAGCAAAGCAATTCTCTGGTAGATTAGGAGCTAATGTTCAAAGGTTGCAAGGAATTGAAAGAATGGCAAGCTGCCAATTCGCCTTAACACAATACCTTTAAGGGCTACCACGGGATACGGGAATGGGAAGGCACAAGGAAGAACATCCCCTCGAGAACGGAATCCTACCCTTTTGATATGTCAGCCAAAGAGAAGGGCATATGTGATATAAATTCCGCTTCTTGATGCCCGACCCGCGAAAGAGCTAAGAAATGTTCTAGTCAAGTCGAGAGCTAGAGAGAGTAAATGATACGTTCCAAGGGTGAAGCTAACGCTTCTGCTTCCCTGGCCACTAGGGAGTCATCCAAGTATGAGTCCATACACTTACTAGCTAATACTGGATCGTCAAAGACCTGATTCCATTTCTTAATACCTTCCGTCCTCTCTCCTAAGGGATCCAATCCGAACTCCTTCCCTCACTTCGTTCATGATTGTCGGTCGAGTGGCACTCTTTCCCCCTTCTAGTGGAGTTTCGCCTCTTTCCTTGGCTAACCCCAAGCTACTTCTTTCCTTGGCCTTCTCTTTCTTTTGAGCTTCTTGCTTTAGGAAAGTGTATCACTAGGGAATTCCACTCCTAATATGTGCACTTTGCCTTTGATAGAATAGGCTGCTTCGAGAAGAAGGGCTTGGGCAAACCATTGATTAGAGATCCTTCTCTGTCTGCTCTTTGAAAAGAAGGTTTCTCGTAGTAAGACAGAGAGTTGATGCTCTAGGCTTTCATTCCGGGGAAGGAATTGGAGGATAGAAGGAGTAAACGGCCTCTTTACACTCAGTTCTCAAAGTCGACTAAATTGCATGCCGCCTAAATCCACTCTATTTAGCGAAAACCTTTGGAAACTAAGACTAAAAACTCATTTGCGACTAATACAGCGCATATGAGTTGTCCCATATCGGCTGTTGAGGAGTGAAGTGAGTTAGCTGTTAAGGAAGAGACTCCCGATCGCTTCAAGTAAGGCAGCTAGTGAGAGGCGCATATACGCTTTCTTTCCTAAGGGTCGTAAGTTAGCCGGCCAATACCGCTTACATGCTATTGTAATCGGCAAGCCTCCTAACCCGTGGAACCAGCTTGCCCGTTGGCCAAGAACCCCTCTATCACGTGAAGTGAAGCAATCAATTTCGCTTCGCGGGTAGGAAGATTTACATGCTATGGAAAATTAAATAAGTAAGCAAGAAAGCAAACATTGATTGAAAGTATAGCGCGAAGAAGCGGAGCAGCAAGCAAGCAAAGCTACAGCGCGCTCCGAAACAAACAAGCTTGACCAAATAAATAAATGCTTTAGCAATTGCGCGAAAGAAGACTAAGCTAAGGGGGAGAGATTCTTTCGTCCGGACAGACCGACTTGCCCTTTCTGCCCATTCACCTCTTTTCTTTAGGGTTCCTTATTCCTTGCCCCTACCGATGGGAAGGATACGATGTGCCAAATCTCCCCTCCACTCACTCTTTGCTTGCATACATATAAGGAGTTCTAACCCCGATCTTTGAAGATAGCCGAGTATGTTGACCTTCTCTCGATGAACAGATCTGGAATTGTCTCTTTCCGTCTGTTAACCAACCGTTGGCAAGTCTCTTTCATGATCTGATCTTATGCACCTTGATTTGAAATCGATTCAGCTAGAACTATCAGAGTGGTTCAATCTACTTCTTAAGCGATAGGTGATAGCAAAAGGAAGACTTACCGACCCTTATCCATCTATGCAGCATTTCTTCCGATCTAGTCACTGGTTTCCATTTCGCGGAAAAGGCTTAAAGAGATAGAGAGCACCAAGATCCTCTTTGTATGAACGGGATTTACTTGTTTCACCGACAAGGGATTCTACCAATTACCCTCTTTTCATCTGGCTGAGCTGAGGAATCAATGAGACTACCGTTCTCTTCATTCAATTCTTGAAATGGAATTCCCTTCTCTCTTATTCTATTGACATTACCAAGCAGATTTAAATGTTTGATCTCTAGCTTCACTGGGGGAGCCTTGCCCCTCGCTGACCTGCTGAAGTGACTCATTCTATCTTTCTAACCTCACTTGAGAGCCCAGTTGGCATCATTAGAGTTCTCTTTTTCGTCTTTCTGCTCCTGTTGAAGAAGAACCACAGCTATCTCGGCTGTTGGGGGAGAGATATTTTCACTCTTCATCTTTGCTTTGAATAGAATAAAGAATAATATAATAGTTAGCCGTCGGGGCAGAGATTCTTATTAGTTGCCTAGCTAGATTGAATTGAAGTTCACCCAATGGGGAAGCTGGAAGCGAGGGCGTAGCAGGTAAAAGGGAAGATATTTCAGTGAGCCATTAGCTATGGTTCCGCAAAGAAAAGGAATTCGCTCCGGTGAATAGGAAAAGGAGCTAAAAATTTCCTCAGCTCTTGTGAGAATCTCCCATCCATCCCCATCCTGTTAACCCTATTGAAGGAACCCCGGGGCGACAGGGTTAGAATCCGACTTACTTTGGCAGTAGGAATTGGATATAATTAGGCTAGGCGAGGAAAAGAGCATCTTATTGCCATGACCAGCTAAAGATCACTGGCAAATCTCACGAATTGGATTCGAACCAATATCAAGCTACTTGCCATTAGTAGATCGTGAGTGGGTCTGTCGTCCTCCCTCATTATAGTTTTCCTCCTTGAAATCTGTCTGTACACAATAGCTTCCAATAGCATTTCGTCGGAATACGACTGAGATTTCTACATGGTGGCCCTCGTCTATAATACATAAACAGAAAGGATTTATATTTTATTCATTCCCTGCCAGAGAGTATCTGATTTATATAGGCGGAGTTTGGGCCATGTCTTTGTAGATCGTGTTAAGCAAATTCAAAAATTCTAGTTCTCTTTGGTCCTTCACTATTACTTTTCCGCCTTGTTGGTCAAGTGAATTCCCGTTTCTCATCCCAAAAAGTCGATAAAGGCTTCTTGAGTGTTGTAGGTGGCCCTTTCGGCCAAGGCGGATGCTCAGTAATAATCCTTTTAAAAAGATTAAAAGATTCATGTTTTCTTTCTCGGATCTGGAGATCCCCTATTCTCGAATTCCTACCAATCGGTTATATTCTCTTTGAGTAGAAGCTTGATCTAACGCTTGCTTAACATCCGCCCACCCGTTCTGTTTTGACAAAAGAAATACGCTTTTCTCACTTTCCAGTCTAAAATTCGATTTCTCATCGAAGTTTCTAAGCTTCTATCGTGAAGGATGGGAGTGTGGTGCTCAGGGCCTTCAGCCGGTGCTGGTTGAGCTGCGGGTTCCGCGGGAGCCGGCTGCTCTCTATCAGAGAAGAAGGGTTAGATTCCTCCCCCCGCAAGAATTTACCCAATAATTCCTGATCCGCCGGAGTTAGAGAGTCCATCGATTGAGGAGAGTCCGCCGTGGTTGGATTAGACGGACCCGCGCCCGAGTTCATCCAACAGCCCAGCTCTGAGAAAAGCATTCCACCCAGGGTGCTCAGGGCCAAAGAAAGAAAGAGACCCGAAGACCCCAAAAAAGTGGATAGCGCTCTACTTCCTAGAGAGAAAGTGAGCTTGCACAAAAAAAGGTCAGTCGACCCTTCCCAGACCCAGACATCCCAGAAAGGCCATTATTAAGGCAAACAATGCAATAGCTTCGGTTAGAGCAAATCCCCAAATGACATAAAATTAAAATTGTTTAGCTAAGGATGGATTTCGCGCTACGGAATGGATCAAAGAACTGAAGACATTACCAATACCTACTGCAGCTCCCGCAAAGCTATTGTAGCAGCTCCCGCACCGATTGATTTAGCACCTTCTAACATCTCCATCTCCACTATTGATCCAAATTTTCGTCACGCTTTTAACATCACGATTTTCTCTTCTTCCTTCCTCGTCGATTCTTCCCTTCGTTCCTTTCCCATTAGCTTCCAAATCCGCTATAATAGAGGGACGTTTTTCCACCCTGTTCCAACTTCTTTTTCTGATTTTCAGTCTATTGGAAAGCATCAAACATAGATCTTAGTAGTTTTGGCCCCTTGGGCGACATCATACCTGTTTTCGGCCTCTTATAGTCTTTCAACTCAAACTCATTTGCCTTTGGCTTCACTTCTGTCTTTTGGCGAGACTATGAATCTATACAGATAAGATGATAAAGACTTGGATTCCTTTCTTAAAGATTCCTACTCTTTCCCGTCTTCCATTCGAAGGGATGCACTTACCTGAATGAATCCTATCTCCCGGCCTCCTCTCTCGCCGTCAATCGCTGCTCCTAGAACCGGGGAAGACTAAATGGGCGAAAAGAAGACATTCCGGGGGCGAGTGAATCAGGCTCCGTGCCAGTCAATCTAGTTGCTGGTTGATCTCCACGAAAGGCTAAAGAAACATAAAAAAGCGAATCATCTTTCTACGCAATTATGGAAAAATACATATAGAGAGGCGCAAAGGACAGATATGCCAATTTGGGATAAGAAGATAAAGATTTCCTCTATCAATGAATTCCTTTCAACAAGACTTTTCCGTCTTCTTTAGCCGACATCGCGTAGCTCTCTCTTTCATATAGGGTACCATCCCTCACATCCGATTCTCGAACTCAGACAGACGATTCTATCTTATTGGCTTATGAAAGTGCCCAAGAACTAAGAGCGCATTCTCTTACTTTCCTTCCTTCTTCGTTTTTGATGCCCGGACTCGCCTTAATGACTAAAGGTTGGTTCTAAAAGATCTGACCGGTAAAAGAGGGGAGAGGTGTTGGCAGTCCAAGTTATGAATATCCAGCCGGGTCTTTAGTGCCTGATCCAACAGAAGGGAAAGCCTACCCCAGATAGTAAAAACAAATCCTTGCAGCTTTCATCTCCGGGCTAGGGGCTGGGTTTGCAAGAGGTCGAAGAAAACTCCTGAATGGGTGGTTCCAAAACTCCGGGAGGTCCTTGGCTTAACAGCCCCGGATATCTCAACACTTCACATTCGAATATAGGATGAACGACTAATGCTTGCTTCAAGGTCGACCTCTATGGAATGGGTATCCGATACATCTTCTCTGAATCTTCGCATTTCAGCGAGGTACGGACCAAATCTCCGGAACCACTAGCTAGGGAGTTCCCCTTTTTCACAGGCTCCGATGAACCTAGGCAACGGCATACGAGTTAGCGTCTACGGGTAGCTACTGGA
This sequence comes from Reutealis trisperma, assembly GCA_947687605.1. Lineage (NCBI taxonomy): Eukaryota > Viridiplantae > Streptophyta > Magnoliopsida > Malpighiales > Euphorbiaceae > Reutealis > Reutealis trisperma. Next base: position 50,377 of record CANTUT010002429.1, read on the forward strand.
AATCCTTTAACAAGCAAGTAGTAAACTACCTTACCTTCCTGATGTCCTTTTCGACCTCTTTTCTTTCTTAAAGAAGGTATAGGGAAAAGAAAGATGACTTCTAGATCAGGTCAATAGAACCCCCTTTCTCCTCTGTCTCTTACAGTTACCAGGGATCGGACGAGTTAGCTTTCCCGGCGATTGAGGGAGATCAGCGGTATGCTACCTTGAAGAAGAAGAGAGCTAGTACCACTGAGTTAGTTAAGTAATCTCCTTCCTTTCCCAGTCTCTCTCACGAGGTCTGGGTATCCTAGGAGAATCCCATCTTTCCATAGACATATGATCTATAAGAAGGATGATAGGGCAGATCGTCTTGTAAAGCTCTACTTGTCATTCTTTTCACTCTGCAGAGCTATGAAACTCTGTAAGAAGTTAGGACAGGAACGAGTAACCCAATCAAAGATTAGAAGAAAAGGCCCAGCCTCTAACCGGAAGTCAGCAAGGGGGAGTCTTGCCCAGAAAAGTTATCCCCGAAAGGGCAATCCCACCTGAAGCAAAGTATCCAACATAAACTTCCAGCTTACTCTATCATAGGCTTTCTCCAGGTCACTTTAACGGCAAAGAAGGGCTTTCTCTTTCCTGAAAGGGGAATAAACGCTCTTCTCAACACCGGTATTGCTTCCCCCTTAGCTTAGTTCTTGGGGCATTAAGAGAGGAGTTAAGCCTTTGCTCTCAGAAACCAGCTCAAACTAAGCCTTCCTTCTCTCCAGCTATAGAGATTTCATTCTCAGTCCCAGGAGCTAGTGCAAGGGGATAGCCCTAATTCAGTTTTATTACTCTCTGGTGAAGAAAGTTAGAGAGCAGGTGAGATTTTTCTAGAGGAAGGATTGTAAGGCGACTTTTCAAAGGGTGCTGGGTGAGAGAAGGAATTAGAGTAAGCGGGAAGGGGATCTTATGAAACTCTGTAAGAAGTTAGGACAGGACAGGATAGGCTAAAGAGAGGATGAGGTATGCTTCACCGACCCTTGCTTTGAATAGCAGGAATTCGTAAGTGGAAAGACCTTGCACTTTTTTTGACACTAGACATAGGCTGCTAGGAAGGAAGACTCTGAAGCCGATTATCCCATTGTAGCAGGAAAACAATAAGGTAAGAAGAAGGGAAATCGCTACTTCGGTGCAAGCAA
>CANTUT010002430.1:0-7500 GCA_947687605.1 Reutealis trisperma
CATTAATTACGTTATTTTTTTTCTATTTGCCCGGTTACAAACTGAATACCGAGATGAAGCAAAGAGTTGATAAGCTGCTTTCGGAGCTCATGAAGCTGGGGAAGTTTACACTGGTACTGATACGGATGTAATTCCTGTTGCTGATGATGTTCCAGTAGCTATTGGTACTGGCTGGATAGGAACATAAAAAACCAGTTAACAATCTCCCTTACTGCTGCTGCTTGAGCTCTTTGAAAGATGCTAGTTGTGAGTACCTGTAACATCTCTTAAGGACGTTGATGAGTTCATGTACCTTACCACTAGACATAGCTTGAACTACGCTTTTTAGGGCCTCTGAGGTTATGAAAGATGCTCGACTGCTACTCTGACTTAGGGCAGGGAGACCTGACCCGGAGGAAGCAGTGTAGAAAGAATCGTCTTTGAAATCTCATTGTTGAAGGCTGAAAAAAGAGAATTTTTGATAGCAATATATATCGTTAATGTTAATAAAGAATTGTGTAATTAATTGGACCAACAGCGCTCTGTCCGGCAGGCAATTTCCGTGCAACTATGGTTTCTGTAGTCCCTGCTATGCCAGCAATAGGGAATCCTTAGAAAACCGGAACTCCCCAATTCGATATGTAGAACCGGAATGCAAGTTGCGTGATAGTTTGATTCCCCACAAATGAGAAGTCTCCAAGCTTGACCCCTTCCTCTTTAGGGCTCCTACTGCTGCCCGAGAGATCAATCTTCATGCAAGGAATGTGGGAAATAGCCTGGCAAAGGCATCTTCTATAGATGGACCGGACCTAAAGGATTTGCCTGGGGCTGAAAGTGGTTAAAAGACTTCACCCGCTGCTAACGATGCTTCTTGTTTTGTGTTTACTGACACAACGAGCCCAACAGGAACCTCTGAAAAAGAGGATTTTTTACAGTAAGTAGGGCAGTCAAGGGCTCTTAGAGGTATTTCCATCTGAACAAAGGTTATCCAGGTATCGGCCCTAAGAACATGTGCTAAAGCACCTTTCCGGCGATAAATCCGCTGACTTGTGGGGGAGAGTCAGCTGCTAGCTCAGATCTTCTTGTTTCGGCTTTCTTGCTTGTTAATGGGTGGGCCAAAGCTCCTAGCGTTAGCGAGAAAACTACCTATTTCAAGGTAGGACCCAGAATTTCTTCTATGGCGAAGGATCTGAAGGTCTGAAAGCGCGTAAATCGCTTCTGAGAGAATCCAGCTACTTAGGGTCTTCTCTTGAAGAGGTGTTTTACGCACTTGAATCTCTATCAATAACAATAGGTTCGAAGACCTGATTAGAATCGTTAGGAAGTTCACTTATTTTCTTGTGTTAGGGCGGGGAAGTATATGCTGCGACACAACTCAATTGGAAGACCTCCGGTTGTAACGGAAGCGAAAAGAGGTTTTCAAACGTCACCGTTTGGTAGACCTGGTCCAAGCCTGGTAATAGACCCAAACTCCGAAAAAGAAAGGGTCAATGGATCAGTTTATCACTTCGGCCTGCCTTATTCCTTTGAGGATAGGCATCGGGGCTAGAAGACTGTGATACAAAACCACTCAGCGAGGCAGAATCTGCAAACGGTCACATTGTTTTTGTGTTTGTATAGTAATCAAGTTCGGCCTTCGGACGGGTAGAAATCCGCCTGGTTTCGAATGAGAGAGCAAAAGAGGCGAATCTCAATGACCAGACGAATCCGCAGCAAGGGCATCTGCCAATTTCTTGTAAGCCCCTTTGTCAGCCACACTAAGACTTCGGGTCATCATGCACTGACACAATCATTATCTGAGGGCCTATGATCATCCAAAAGCAGTACCTGGCATACTCCTAATAATCAAAAGAAAAAGCCGGATTCGACTTCTTGTGTACAAGCAGAGCATCAACAATCCTTTTCGTTACCAATTACAAATGGTATAAACTAATCGAGATGCTTCTACACGTCCATTCTTCTAGGAGAGTAATACCCGTCTTTTTGCCTGACCCGGCTTTCCAATCTTTTCAATCGGTCTAGTCCACGCGTGGACAGAGGTCTTGTCAGAGCCCTCTAGCCCATTACCTGAAAAGGCGACTACCTTACCTATCAATCGTATTGGCCCAATTCCAGATCAATAGAATAGAAGGTATCATATTCACTAAATTCCTAAGGGAATCGCCCGCTTGACTAATAGCCTCTGCCTATTGTCTTATTTTCTACTGATTGCTTGTATCAAGCAGGACGTCCACATGAGAGTTGTACCAAGCAAGTGTTCTCCCTTCACTATCGGACCTGCTTCTTATTTATTTGTAAGCGCCTACGGGCGGAATCAAAGAAAAAATGAATACATTGGGCTTTCGCCACCTGAAAATGCCCGACGGTCATTCAAGATTATCTGCATTTTTGTAAGTGTATGCAAGAGACGCAGCGCAGTCTTAGTATTAGGAATAGCGAGTTCTCCCTCGTATCCGCAGAAGTTAATGCAACTGAACCCTTCGCTACTACTTTTTGTGTGACTGACCAACCTAGTTAATCTCGAATTTCATATTGAAAAAGGAGGAGGGCACATCAAGGCAGAAGTCGAATCAAGCAAAGATCCTCTGACATTAGCTAGTAGCTGCTTTCCCGGATCAAGTACTCAACTCATTTTTGGTTTTTCGTTGAGTGATTTAGGAAATTGCGTATAGAAAGAAAACGAACCACTTCTATTCTCGGAGCTGAGGTATATGAAGAATGGCTTTTTGGTCCCTTTCGTCCAGTGGTTAGGACATCGTCTTTTCATGTCGAAGACACGGGTTCGATTCCCGTAAGGGATAGGTACTCATTCTCGGCCGCTTTCAGTTAGTGTTCATTGCTGAGTGATCGCTCGGCTGAAAAAGGGTGGTCCGGAAGCTTCCTCTCTCCCAGCAAGCAAGACGAGATCACCACTTCTCTCAGTAATGGACTTTCTTGAATTCTTTCTTAGCCTTAGATGTCTTTTCATAGATTTTCGAATTTCCGACAGACTCCATGCATGCTTTCTTTTTCTTCTCCTCTCAGCCATACATTTTTTTTTTGCTTTTGGCCGTTTGTTTTTGTTAGGCATTGAACCTTACCGCTCCGTGGGGTTCTGAGTGGTGTCCTCTCTCCTCTAATACCTAAAAAAGAGTTCCGTCTATAGAGCTTAAAGCTTCAAACCATGGCATGGCAGTAAGTTGGCCCAGTCTCTTGCCCAGCCTTCGCCTTCTTCAGTGGCCAAGTTGAAGCGGGCCTACCACCTTTCTTTTTCAAGGTTGAGCTTGTTCAATTGAAGCTAATGCTATGCTGTCCCTTCCCTTGTTCAAGAGAAAGGCGAGGACTTTTTTTTAGCTACTGGCCTAAACAAAAGAGATTAGCCTCTTGATCGATCGATTGATTGGATCGAAGTACGAAGAGGTTGATTGAAGTGTGAGATCAGCCCAAGACTAAGGCCGAGCAACTAGCTGCTGCAAGATTGGACGTCTATCTATCTTACCACGCTCTCCTACTCCTATAAAGGCCGGCGGACAGAATGCTCTGCTCATCTTTCTTACGGCTCCGCAGCGCTCGTTCACCCCTTCGGCTTCTTCAATTCAAAAAGGTAGTGTCTTTTTCCTATTCTTATTGGTAAATAGCGTTTTGAAGCGAAGGCATTATTGAACGAAAGAGATGCCGGGTCGGTCAATTGCATTAGGTAGGAGATGCAGGACCTGTCTTAACCACAAGTGCATTCGCTATTTGATTTCATCCTCGATCCCACCCAAAGTGTGTATCTTTTCTTTACTTTTAAGTGAAAAGGAGGGAAGGGTATACTTTCTTCTCTATGTAGCCGTTTCATCAATGAGCGTAGATTGATAGAGATGGCTTTTGTGCCGGTCAATCTCTATCCCATTCTTCAGGTATAGTTTTCTTTGATTACAGATCGGCAGGTGATCTGTCCTTTCTCCCCCTTTCGTCAGTCGTCTTGATCCGCCAGAGGGTCTTAAGCTAGCTTCCTTGAAGAGGCTTGATGGGAAAGAGAAGTGAAGAAGGAGAACCTAAGGCTCTAAGAGACCTTACAAGCTCTTGGCTTCCATGGCTAGGCTTACTTTGGTGGATTTTGGGTGAGGGTAGAGGAGTAGGATAGGGAGTGAGTATAGGATAGAACCTCAGGATTCTAGGGAAATTTTGGCATATATAAGGATAGTGCTATGGCTCAAGACATTTTCTTTTGGAAGAGAAAGTTGGATCATAAAGAAGAGTTTGTTCCTTTGTTTTGAAGAGGAACAATCCTACCGGACTCATTTAAGATAGGAATGGCTAAACTTTTTGTCTTAGGAAGAAAGCTAATGAAAGCAAAGGTCAAGAATATCTTGGTTTAACAGAAGTTAGTAAAAATCTCGCTTTTCTCCATTGTACTATGATTGCTAGATAGCATTCCAAGCTCCTTAATCGAATTCCTATCGAACGGGAATTAGTAGTAATTCTAGTGAGGAATGGAATATTAATTCATCGAGTCTTTATAGAAGATAGAAGTTATATAAATTTTTTTGGCGCCCTAGACCGTTTTGGGTGACTTTTTCGTGCTTGTCCTTGGAAATAAGAGACAAATGTTCAGCCCCTTTTTCTAAAGAAGAGATTGAAAAAACGGTGTTCAATCTAGACTAGAGGAGATCTTACTAATAATATAATTATAAATACGATGGTTTTTCTTTAGGGTTTATTCAGGCTTTATGGGCTTTGTTAGAAGTGGATCTCATAAAGTTATGGAAGAGTGTTGGCATTGAAAATGCTGCAGTGGGTATTAAAACACCTAAAAATTGACAAGCCTGCGGTTCGCTTAAAGCCCTGAAGCCCCATTTTAGAAGTGCGTTTGAACAATACCTTACTTATCCTTTAAGAAAGGCTCGAGAGACCTACACGTGGCAAGAGGCCATTAGCCAAAAAAAACTGTGTCAAAAGAAAGAAAAGCTATCAATAGGATAAGGAGGAGATTAAGTCCCCAAGAACCCAAAGGACAAAGACAAGGTAGCAAGGCCTCGAAGACCGGAATTCTTCCATCTTCTTCCCTATTCTTCTTCTCATTTTCTTCTGTTTAAAAATGTAAAGATCTCACTGATCTTAGAATCAAATGTCTTCTCCTATAGCATATGTAATTAACGAGAAAGCCGAGAGACTTCCCAAGAGTGTGTAGTGTAACCCACCACCATTTTAATAAAGACCCTAAAAAAAGGGAGATTGTTGTGATCACTTTTCTTGTGTGAATCTTTATTTCATACTCGAAATTTGCTTTCACAAATAAACGGGAAGAAAGCAAAAAGAATTGAATTCAGACATAAAAATTTACCAGTTACGACGAACCTCGAGCAACGACATTGGGATAGGACTGGGTTCCCTACTCTCTGAAGCCAAATTATGAGCGGGCAAGTTCAATGGGACGGGCACTTCCGCACTAGGAGATCTCCGTCTTATATCGTCGGCCGCCCAGAATGGACGAAGCGGATTCATTCTATATAATCATCGGGAGACTTTGGATAACGCTGGCATTTATGGTGCTGTCCGAATCGCGCAAGAGTATTACCAAAAGGACGCAAACATTTATAGGGACACTTGTGAGTAGTGGAGCTGGGTAACGCCCACATTTGAAGAAAAAACCTTGTGGGACCTGAAGAAAATCGCCAACCTTCCTATTTACGGCCAAGTTTACGACGTCTTGTCAGAGCCTTGGAATGAAAAATTGTACGGCTTCGACGAGATTTCAAAAGAGAAGTACCATTCAGAGTGTGCCCGGGAACTTTTCGCGAAGTACCAACGCTTGGCGCTTCGTAATCAATATAAAAAGTTGACCATCACCACCTATGGGTGAACCATTTCTTCAAGAGTGAAATTGAGAGATAGGCCCCACAGCCTAATAGAGCCAAGAAGAAAGGTATGTCAGAGACGGCCTACTTCCATTCTACCGCAAGTCCAGCGGCATAATATGCTGGAGAAGAAGAAGTCCTAGCTGCTGGTTACCGAAGCCCGACTCCGGAATTCTCCAGTGAGACGACTTAGCCGCATTCTTGGCTCTTTGGTTGAGCCGCTTTGTCCTTCCGAACAACCGCAGCAACGTCATTCGCTCGGAAACATTCGTCATGGCCGGTTCTTGGTGCAGGGAAAGAGAGTAGCCATAGCTCCGGCCGTCCTTGCCAGCATTTATTACGGTTTGGGCGCTGTTGCCCAAGAGAAACTGGGTCCAGGCCAGTGCAATGCAGAATTCCCGGTCCACTACTTCTATGCATGGTTGGACCAGTATTTTCCTAAGCTGTATATGAGATTGCCGCTTCCGGACCTGGGGAAGCTGAAGATTATGTCCCGGAAATGCTTGCAATTGAGAACATTGAAGCCGGGAAGTTCAATGCGAAGATGGCCAGGCTCTTTATTCGTCATCCGATGAGCTTCACGTGGCGGCCCTACAAGCATGGTATTTAAGAGATGCCCTAAATCTTGTATGATTAGTCGACAAGGTCGATGAAAAGGGCCCTTGCTACTTATTGCTGTTGTGAAAATGCATCAAAGATAGTATCTGATCTCCATGCGATGCGGCATTCTGACGTTACGGCAGGGCAACGTGCTTCGGGCAGAACCGTACAATCTCCACCAGTTTGCAAGACAATTCCATTTTGTTTTGACCATTTCATTCTGGCACCCGGTCACGACGTCAAGCGCTTCATCTTTAACCTTTTCGGAACTGGCAGAATACTGGGCACATATGATGTGAAAGGGCACCGGGGCTGCTTTCGTGATAATGCCGGATGACAGAGAGGGCAAGATGGTCTTGGAGTATGTCCGATGGTGGGCATCAACTGACGTTTTCTTACTTCTCGCAAGGAATCAACAAGCTTTTGACATTCAAAGATCAGCAACTCCCTGATCAAGAATGAGTTGAGAGTCGAAGTCCTCCTCCTCCTGATGAACCCACATATGGACTCATTCCCGAGCAGAGGCAGCCATCCAGATCATCGCAACATCGGAAAGGTCACCAGCCCAGGCAAAAGCAAACCCGGACCATGAAAGTAAAAGGAGGTTTAGCACCCGTCAGCCAGCATGCATTCTCCATCAGGGAGGAAAGAAGAAGTCCCATCATTTCTTCCGTCCTCGGCTCAACGGATGGTGACTCGAAGTATGAGGGCCCGCCAAACTCAACCGGCTCGCTCACTTTCAAGTGAAAAAGTCGTAAGCCGAAACGGCAGCATCAGAGTTTACAGCTTCAGCTCCACCAGCTACACAAAAATCGCCAGCATCACGAACACCATCTGCAGCACTCAAGGCACCTGAGCCTGAGCAAGAGCAGGCTGCCTCGAAAAAACGGTCGGGCAGAAGGTTTGCCCTCTGTCACCATTTTGTAGTGTGGTGTGAAGCGGAGGCCCCGGGCGTCGTTTTCGGGATTACGCCCTCCTTGGTGACGACATCGTCATCGGGCTGTAGCTGCACGTTATCGTGAGTGGCTCAATGACTTGGGGGTCAAAATATATGAATCTAAATCTATAACCTCCAGTATTGGCGCTCTTGAGTTTGCGA
>CANTUT010002430.1:12500-34045 GCA_947687605.1 Reutealis trisperma
ATTCTGATTTATTGGCAAAGAGGCGAAGAAAAAAATTCATTATCCCATTCCAATCAATTCAAGAACGAGAGCGAGAGAAAGAACTAATGACCCACTCCGCTATCTCGATTGAAATACCTATAAATGGTATTTTCCGTAGAAATAGCGTTTTTGCTTATTTCGACGATCCCCAATACCGAAGAAGGAGTTCAGGAATTACTAAATATGGGGCTATAGGGGTGCATTCAATCGTCAAAAAAGAGGATTTGATTGAGTATCGGGGGAGTCAAAGAATTTAAGCCAAAATACCAAATGAACGTGAATCGCTTTTTTTTCATTCCCGAGGAAGTGTATATTTTACCCGAATCTTTTTCCCTAATGGTACGGGACAATAGTATCGTTGGAGTAGATACACAAATCGCTTTAAATACAAGAAGTCGAGTGGGGCGGGTTGGTCCGAGTGGAGAGAAAAAAAAAAAAAATTGAACTTAAAATCTTTTCTGGAGATATTTATTTTCCGGGAGAGACAGATAAGATATCCCGACACAGTGGTATCTTGATACCACCAGGAACGGTAAAAACAAATGCTAAGGAATCAAAAAAAGTGAAAAATTGGATCTATATCCAACGAATCACACCTACCAAGAAAAAGTATTTTGTTTTGGTTCGACCAGTAATCATATATGAGATAGCGAACGGTATAAATTTAGAAACGCTTTTCCCCCAGGATCTGTTGCGCGAAAAAGATAATCTGAAACTTCGAGTTGTCAATTATATTCTTTATGGAAATGGTAAACCAAGTCGGGGAATTTATGACACAAGTATTCAATTAGTTCGTACTTGTTTAGTGTTGAATTGGGACCAAGACAAAAAAAGTTCTTCTATCGACAAGGTCCGCGCCTCTTTTGTTGAAGTAAGCACAAATGGTCTGATTCGTGATTTCCTAAGAATCAACCTAGTGAAATCCCATATTTCATATATCAGTAGAAAAAGGAATGATCCATCGGGTTCAGGACCGATCTCTAATAATGGGTCAGGTCGCATCAATATTAATCCATTTTATCCCATTTATTCCAAGACAAGGATTCAACAATCACTTAAAAAAAATCAAAGAACTATTAGTACGTTGTTGAATCGAAATAAGGAATGTCAATCTTTGATAATTTTATCATCATCTAATTGTTTTCGAATGGATCCATTCCGCGATGTAAAACATCACAATGGAATAAAAGAATCAATTAAAAGAGATCTTATAATTACAATTCGAAATTCATTGGGCCCTTTAGGAACAGCCCTTCAAATTGGGAATTTTTATTTATTTTACCATTTAATAATATTAATAAATCATAATAAGATCTCGGTAACTAAATATTTGAAACTTGACAATTTTAAACAGACTTTTCAAGTACTTAAATATTATTTAATGGACGAAACCGGGCGAATTGTTAATCCTGATTCATGCAGTAACAGCATTTTGAATCCATTCAATTTGAATTGGTATTTTCGCCATCATAATTATCACCATAATTTTTGTGAAGAAAGATTTACAATAAGTAGTCTGGGACAGTTTATTTGTGAAAATGTATGTATGGCCAAAAACGGACCACATCTAAAATCGGGTCAAGTTATAATTGTTCGCATGGACTCTGTAGTAATAAGATCAGCTAAACCTTATTTGGCCACTCCAGGAGCAACCGTTCATGGCCATTACGGAGAAATCCTTTACGAAGGAGATACATTAGTTACGTTTATATATGAAAAATCGAGATCTGGTGATATAACGCAGGGTCTTCCAAAAGTGGAACAAGTGTTAGAAGTGCGTTCAGTTGATTCAATATCGATAAACCTAGAAAAGAGAGTTGAGGGTTGGAACGAATGTATAACAAGAATTCTTGGAATTCCTTGGGGATTCTTGATTGGTGCTGAGCTAACTATAGTGCAAAGTCGTATCTCTTTGGTTAATAAGATCAAAAAGGTTTATCGATCCCAAGGGGTGCAGATCCATAATAGGCATATAGAAATTATTGTACGTCAAATAACATCAAAAGTATTGGTTTCAGAAGACGGAATGTCTAATGTTTTTTCACCCGGCGAACTAATTGGATTGTTGCGAGCGGAACGAACGGGACGCGCTTTGGAAGAAGCCATCTGTTACCGAGCCATATTATAGACTTCAGGAAATGCAGGAGAATCTCAGGATTAAAAACCACTCCCCCTTGCTGCCCCTATGGTCATTAGTCAAGATGATGACGAGGAAGCAATCAAAGCAGAACCGTAAACTCGCCTAATCCTTTCTATCTAGTAGGAAGGCTGTTGGTCACAAAGAAGTCGTGGATTCGATTCGTCGAGTGGAAGAAGCCAGAGTGAGCCCACGACCTCAAGGTGGTGTCATCGTCTGCCGGGGATGGCGTATATGATTTATCTACTAAGATTAATGGAGCAGAAGCAATTGGTTTCCGTGATCTCATGGGAGAGAGTATTCGTCGCCGGCGGCCCCGTGATTTAAAAAGTCGATTTCAATGGAAGATGATTCGGGAGAGTATTCCACTTCTTTTTCTTCAGCCGCATCGACGGCGTTGAAGGACTGGAACGGGGTTAGAGATTTGGCAGGAACGAATCACTTGAGGTCATCATCGGACGGTGGAGGGCTGTTCTGTGGTTTGATGAAGCAGAGGAGGCTTACTCTGTGCCTGTCTGGACAGAACCTTCAGGTTTACGGTGGGTCCCATAAAGAGAATTGATGAACGGCGTAGATTGCTTTGGACAGGATGGATTAGTACTTTATTACTTTTTCTGGATCCCATACTCTATTCTTTATGTATCAAGCTGAATGTGCAATATCCTTGGGTTCCCGATTGGTTATTATTTTTCAAGTTGGAAATTGGAGTATTTGGTTTATTTCAATTCTATTTCGATGAGGGAAATGAAGAAGGAACTGCATGATGTAGAAAGAAAAAAATGGTGAATTGAGGTAGAGTAGACCGATGATCCTGTAGTCATTTGGCCGGCTATTGAACGTTGGACCGGGACACACCTCTGTGCGCCCTGGCCGGGCTGACAGGTTTTTGGCGCCAAAAAGGGAGGGAGAGAGAGATCTCGTTAGTCCTGGTATTTTAGCCGCGGGTTGTCGTCGGCCCGACGGACTTGGGGAGGGAGGGAAAGGTAAGCTGGCGGGGGCCCCAGTAGAGTAACAGACTGAAAAGGTTTGTGAGGTTCCTGCTAGGGTGACTCTCACTCTAGTGGGAAGAAGGCAGGTGGGGTTTTTCCATGGTTTGTTGGTGTTAAGTGGTCTAATATAGAAGGGGAGGGAGGTTCCTAATTGGATTCGTCAAGAAGAAACAAGTAACTTTGGAAACGGTATTGCACGTGTTTATCTAAGGGATGGTGGGTGGGATCACGATCGACTAAGAGGGAAGTCGCCCCAGATAGGGAAATATTGGTTCAAATCCAATTCGTGAGATGGCGGCAATCTTTAGCGGGTCATGGGCCCTAATGTGCTCTTTTCCTCGGATTCATTGGAACCTTCTTTTTCTTTCAAAGCACCTGGAAAGGTAGCCGCATATAAAGAAGAGTTATGGCATCCGAGTTGAGTTAGTTAGCCTGAATGAAGGACAAGGGTTGGCATTTCAATTAGTAATTCCTCGAGCTAAGTAGGTAGCGAGGGCTATCGCATCGGTATCCAAGAAGCAAACTCTTAATATAGTAAAATCATAGGCTAGGAGTGAGCCCCTTTGCCCGAGTTGACGATAGATAGGGATTTGGAATTAGACTCAGAGACTGCAGTCCCAAGGGCAGGTGCCGGAGAACATTCTATTTGAATTCCGAAGTAGCTTCAGCAAGGTTACTTTAACCAAGGAGTCTGCCATGCCCCCATTCATTCAGCTTCGGGGGTGGCTGAGAGAGACTGAGATTGGGACAAGCATCTCAGAAGCTCCATCTCTCTTTTTCATACCGGGTGATGGCACTCGAGAGGGGGCCGCTGAACGACTGAAAGCCCAACCCGAAAAAGGAGTGGAAGTGCTTTGGATTCTTCCTCAAATATGTTAGTCGCCTTCTCGAAGTGCCTTAGAAACCTATTCACTCAAATAACCTGATCACCGATTAGTGGCCGGGCTCATCCTTGCCCGGGAACAAATGCTTCCAGGATTTACTTCCTTATTCCCGCCTTTCTTCGGACCTCGTTCTGAAGAAACAAAGATCGAGCGGTGACCCCCCGCCTAAGGCATGCGAATGGGAAAGCTTGACAGCCGTAGATCGAGCCCTGGGTGCAATTGCTATCAACCATGTTGGCTCCCTGCCCCATGAATCAAGGTAGGCAGTAGAAGATCGGGCCCTGGATGCAATTCTCCTCGCGGTTCCCTGTCAATGTTCTACACTCTACTTGGCTCGCGACAAGACTTTCTAGGGATGATGAAAAAAATGAAATCCAACCCGTGAAGAGCGTAATCGCCTGAAGTGGAGGGCTACCTTTAGGAAGGAAAACATAAGTGGAGGTTCGTGGGTGGGGCTATGAAAATGAAACGTGGTATATAATGCAGGGAAAGGCCATACAAACGAAGCGTCTAACCGCTAGTCTGCGCTAGCTGGCAATGAAGAGCTGAGTAGGAGTCTTTCCCCCTACTTCTGGTTCATCTCGGTACTTTTTCAGCCTTGATACGAGATATAGTCAGATATAGTAATAGAGAAGTGTAGCAGGTGTTCCCACAAGACATCGGGACTAGTGCCATTTGTCAATTCCAGCTTCTGTTTCAGATTTGGTCCAAACTATCAAGGAAGAGAGCTTCAGGCAAAGAGAGATGGAACTCCGCACCAATAGCTTGGGAAATCATCCCATATCGTTGTTTGGTTTGAGCTTCAGCCCAGCTATGTGCTAAAGAAGAAGCCCTAACCTGACCCTACTTCTACAAATACCTCAATGGTACTTCTTTAAGTTTAAGACAGCGCCAGTCGCTAAGTAGACTCACTCTACCGAGCTCTCAACAAAGTGACAGTGCGCCTAGTCCACTAGTCCAGGACCTCTTTGATCAGTTGACTTTCACCAAGCTTGATTTGAGGTCAGGCAACTATCAGCAGGTCCGGATAGCGGAGGGAGATGAGCCAAAGACTACTTGTGTTACTAGCTATGGTGCTTTCGACTTTCTTGTCATGCCTTTTGGTTTGACCAGCGCACCGGCGACATTCTGCATTCTTATGAACCAGGTATTCTATGACTATTTTTTAGAAGTTTGTGGCTGGATGATATTGTGGTTTACAGTTCCACATTGGAGGAGCACTTGAGCATGGTGTTCAGCAGGTTGAGGGAGAACCAGCTGTACGTGAAGCGGGAGAAGTGTTCTTTCGCCTTGCATAACGTACGACTTTAAAACGGCCAGAAAGAAAGATCAGTGACGGCAGAGCTTGAAGTCACTAGAGGCATTCTACTTCCCGGTTCTTTGACCAGCCAGCCTGCGGCACCTGAGCATCTGCACGACGTTCTCATAGGATCCTGTGACTGGGCTGGGCCTAGGCAGTTCGGAAGAAGGGTCTCGGTCAATCAATCGGTCCGCCTAGGCGAGGAAGAGCATCTAAACACTCATTTCTACATAGTCCACGTGAAAGCCACTAGCTCCTTACGTTTATAAAAAATCCTTCTTCCTTTCTTTTATTCGGAATTCTATTTATTTCACCGGGCGTATGAGCTGCTCCCTTCTAAGTAGCCTAGCCCCTCCGCCAACAGTTGAACTAGCTGCGCTTACGCCGACAAGACGGATAGCCCTATCAGTCCTTCAACACCGGTTATTTGAACAAGAGCTTCAAGAGAAGAGTGGACTCCACTCGGGAAGTTAGGTAAATAGCCTGGATTCGCCTTGGACCTGGTGAGGTCCAACTCCCTTTGCTTTGCGGGATCACCGAGCGATTTGAAGTAGATCTTCGTCTTGATAGGAGCTGGATTGCTTTCCCTTTATCCTGCTTGGATTAGGACTTTGCCTGCTATTCCATCAAAAAGGATCGAATCCGTACGTTCCTTCGCTACATTTGCTGCTTCCTTCCTCCTTTGCTTCAGAAAAGATCACTGCGGCAATAGAAATAGAAAACAAAGGCTCACGTCACGACCCATTCCTTCCCTATCCTCTTGAACATAGTTCTTCTCCTGGAAATCTTCAGTTTCAAATGAAGTTCAAGTTCCTTCCCCTTGTCGATTTTTTCTTCTTGCTTACGCCTTACGCCCCTGCTACGAACAAAGCTTCTGGTGGGTGTTATTGATGCCCCGGATCTGATCTCTCCATCATCCCACTTACAATTCATTCTGTGTTTGAAGCTTTATAGCTAGCCCAAATCGCTACGAATCTTCCTTAGGTGGGGGCAGGTTCAGAAAGCGGTCAGGTTTACTTTCGATCTCGTGTCATCGTAGATCTGATCGTTGGTCAAGGAGTAGGCCCATTGCAGCGCCTGTGCTTTAAAGGGTCCAGCCCAGCATTGACAACGAAAAAAGTTCGCCTATGCGTGGTCTCCTGACTTCATGACTTCAAGAAGTTCTCCGGTGAAACTAAGAGAATCTGGGAAGCTGGCTAGCTCCACCACAACGGCCGTAGCCCGAATTCAAAACTTCCCACATGCGGTATAGGCTTATCTATTCTATAAGTAAATAAATCCCATCCTCTTGTATTTGGACAGCGGTTTCACTCGTTGCCTCAGACCTAAGCTTTCAGGCTTCGAGCTCTGATCTTTAATCAGTGAATAAGGGAAACCATTATGAAAAGGTTAATCAATCATGAATGCGTCTAGCCACTGTGATCCGCTTCCTTGGCACCGGCTGGAACAGAAGGATCTTCCAATAGAACATAGACTTCTTCGCTTGCTTGTTTTTTCTTCATAAAGACAGAATTTAGTGCCGTTACGTTACTGGCTTTGGTGCTTGGTTCATGGCTTCATTAAAGAAGGGTTAACCTGGTTCTACCCTTTGAGGACAAAAGCATCTTATTAAAAGAGAAGAAGCCTCTCTCTTCCCTGAAAAGGCTACCCTACCCACTTCCCTTAGTCTTAGTCATAGTAGGAGTCGAAACTATGCCACCTCGTCAACTCGGGAAAGCTTCTGCGCTCCTCACCTTTGAAATTGAGGACTTGGTTCTGGCAATCACTGATAGACTTCCCCTTCTTCTGCTCTTAAACACTTTCTAGTGACCAAGACTCTTCTGATCATCATTGCTTTTTTCGTCCTTCATGAATGAAAGTCATGATGGGAGAGGCAGGCTAAGTCAACCTTCCCCCCTAAGAGAGAATGTTATGCATCCTAATTTGAAGCGCCAGTAGTAGTAGTCTAAATAATGTCCCTTTCAAAGTACAAGACAACAAGCCCAGCTAAAAAGGAAAGTGGTAAGATCTTAGATCTTGATATTACGATATCTTCCTAAAAAGGCCGTCAAATGGCAGGTTGTCCAAAGACGATTGGGGAACTACGAGTGAGAAGGGTAATAGGCGCACTCCCCTTACGTCACATTCACAGGTTTTGTGCCAGGATCTCCGCTAGGGCTTGCGTGCCTTGGGTTGATCCTTCTCAACAAAGAATGTTCATCGAATACTTACTTATCTTCAGTAGTTTTTCAGGGCATCCTTTCCAGCTGTACAACCTTGTTCAGTTAAAAGAAAGCGAAGGGGATACAAACTTGGAAACATCCAATGACGGAATCTGACACATCCATTTTGTTTGACCAGTATCATTCCAATCTCTCTAATAAAAGAAGCAAGTGGAAAAGGCGAATACGCCAAAAGAAAACGAAAAAGATGGATTCGGGCCCTATGAGAAAGAAAAAAAGAAAAGGGTGACCCATAGCATAGTATGAGTAGTAAGGACTTTGCCGGGTAAGTACAGAGTAGTAGATGCCGTAGCATATGATCTTTCCTGCTATGAATTAGCCCTTCGAGATGGGAAGAATAAGAAGAGGAGTGGGAGTGGAACGCTTAGCTCTTCTTTCCTTTTCCTGGCTTTGTCATTATACGAAGATGAACTGGCACACAAGCAAGTAAGCGGCTCTCTGGTTAGCTCTACTAGTAGTAGAGACTTTAATACCGGTACAACAGGAAAGAGGTTACCGATCTTCTCTTTTTACTAATCTCTTCTGGTCTCTTCGCTCGAAAGCCAGCTACCAAACAAGCCTGCCCTCTCGTACTCGCCTCTTCTCCTCTGGTATTTCCGTTCTTCTCCTTCTCGTATTCGGAACCGGAACAAGCTCTTCGCTACGCCCCTCGCTTTGTTTAAAATACAACTCCGGGGGGCAGATGCATCATATAGCAAGCACTCATTTTTTTCCTTCAATCAGAGTCAGGGCTATGGGCATCTGATCGAGGGTAAGGGGTTCAAAGTCTAGGCCCATAGCTCTATCTCTGATAGCATGTTTCAGAAAGAGGAAAAAAAAAACTATAAGGTTCTTTCCTTGAAGGTCTTTCTCTTTTCTTCCTGTCTAACTGGCACGACCCGGGAGACTACTTTCATTCTCTTTATAAATAGGATTGCAAGCCTTCCATTCGGTACGTTAGCCTTCCATTAGCTGGTCCATTCTGTCTTTAGGTCTATTACCTTCAGTTGGTAAGTTGGTTCGGAGAACGAGGGTAAGAGGTCACCATCCACGAGCCTTTTTCCATTCCGTCTGCTTCGGTCTGTGCTTTTGATTCTTCGAAGTCGGGTTGAAGTAGTTCATCCCGCACGCCCAGCTGTCGATGCATTCCAACTCTCTCTTCTTCTGTCTAGGAGTCGAAGTAGCCTACTTAGTCTATGGCTTAGGTTCAATTTCTTTTTTGTCCACGAGTGAAGTTACTTCGGGTAAGGCCCAGACAGGTTCCGCCGCCATCACATCTTGGCTATCCGGGCATCCCTTCAGTGGGAGAGATCCTTGAAGGTTGGGTGAAGGCACAGTTCTATGTTCTAAATTTCCAACTGGCGATTCTTGAATGGTTCTTTCTGGTCTTTTTCTTCTCTTCCTATCAACACACCAAGATAGGTTTTGGTACGAAGTAACGGAGTGTGACATCAGCTCACATTAGTCTCTCTTTCAGCGAAGTAGAAAACGACTCGTTGAAAGACGAAAGCAAACCGGAGTCTTTGCTCCCTGGATAAGTCTCATTCGATGTCGCAACAGAGGAGCTGTGAAACCTATTCGTAAAAGATCGGATCTTCTTACGCCAGCCAATGCGTCTGATAGGTCCCTCTTACTTAGGCATAATTCATGCCATCATATTATGAAAGAGCCATATTTTGCACCCCCCGCCAATCTTGAAGGACATAAAACAGCAAACTATGTGGATCATCGGATGTAGACTATTCGTTCATCACCCCACCAAAGCATATGGATTGGGACGAAACTTTCGTTAGTCACTATAAGCCACGGGAACAGATGGTTTTCTGCTTGCACCTGTCCCAAGCTTACTGTCCTTCTTTCCTGTTCTTCCCCTGTAGTAAAGTAGAAAATACCTATTTTGTCTTGGGGTTTAAGCTTCATCCGGCTCCAAGCCCAGGGGCTTCAAATCAACTAAAGTAAGTCGACACTTCTAAGTATGATTCTGCAGTTATCACTTCTTATTATTTGGTTGAATATACGACGGTATGAACACGCCCCTTCCTTCTGGGAAAAACCATTGAAAGAAGACCCCTTCCTCTTGGGGGACCCGTGGAAAGAGCCCTTCTTATTGGAAACCAATTATGACCTTTGTATCACCAGACACCTCTGACCTTCTTCCCGTCCCACAGTCGAACTCGTAAGCTTACCAGACACAGTCTCACCACAGCTTTGACTCCCCAACAACATGAAGAAAATACATATGCCCTCGGAATAAAAACAAATAAGCCCCATTCGTGGCTGGCTAGTCTATCTTCACAGTTGAACTCCTGTACGTACCATTGCTCGAACTCCCATAGCCAACCTTTGCTGCTTTTGCCAACTAGAGCTACTAGTCTTTGTACACGTCCGATGCCGAACTTCGTCAGTTGGAATCATGAAAGACGCACAATCATAGCGAAGGTAGCGAATCCCATCCTCCGCTAAAGGGAATCGGTGGGGCATTGCCTCGGCAAAGCCTGACTATGCCACTTGGTCGTTATACAGTAATAAAGAAAGGCAATCAAGGTACGATACGAAATAGGGATATTCCGAGAAAGACAAGAAGCTAGGCACCTGTTAACCTGTTAAACGAAATCCCCCTAACAGCGAAAAAGTCACCCGGAAGGAAACTGAACTAAATCAGCACTCGATTTAGCCTTAGCACGAAGGGAAGACGAGGCATGAGGGATGATCCACCTGGAACTTCAACTCCAACCTCAGGAATGGATATAGACTAGAATAGAAAGAACTCCATGGCAGGGCACTCCCTCCCACTCCTCATCCAGAACTATTGAAATAAAGAAAGTAAAGAGAAAGGCCAGTCACGAAACACAAACTTTATTTCGCATGTCTTGCAAGAGACGATGAAATTATTCAACAAACGGTAGAACACTTTCTCTATCTTTAGATACGAAATTTCCTTCCTATATAATGCTGGATTGGTAGCTTATGGAGAAGAAGGGAATCGATAGAGTTGAAAGAAAGAGTACCACATCCAGCTAAGAGCAGTTACGCTTTAATAGGAACAGGATATAGAAGCTCCTAGGGAATGATTGTTTTCCCACTCCTCGCGCTCTTTGCTCCCTACTCACCCTGTTCACGGTTGGTTGGCTGGGAATAAAAAGAGTAAGAGGTCTTCTCTCTTTTCTCTTTACCCTTGGTGTGGGACTAGGAGCAGCTATTGCTATGTCATCCCCAACTGTTAGCTCAGTTAGCGCAAAGGGAGTGAAAGCAGTCACTTCCGGAGTTAGCTCTGCAGATGTTGAAGGAATAAACGACGCAGTTAGCTCCGCTCGTGGCATAGCTCAGAGTATGAGTAGTAGTAGCGATCAGTCCTTTTGCCGTTCACAACTCCGATGTTCTCGGGTGCAGATGAACAAGCGGTGTGATCTTTTCCGCATGCCCCTACTACTAAAGAGGGGATCGTTTTTAACGAAATTTCCTCTTCGCCGCTTCTTAATTTAATGGTACCAGCTTCATTGAATTTGCTTCATTAATAGGCTCATGCTTTGGTGGGGGGAAGTCTCCTTTGCCGGGTATCTGTTAATATTTTTTATTTCAAAGGCTACGACTTCGCCTGGTCCTACCGAGATCTCATGCCAATGTTAGGAAGAGGAGGCTTTTGTCGATTACGCTTCGAACCTTTCTTTGTCTTATACCGTTCGTACCCTACGAGGTAATGCTAATTCCATATAAAAGCTAATACCAACGGCGGAAAAGAAAGCTCGCCCGTCAGTTAGTGTTTATTGGTAACCTTAGTCTAAAGGGAATGAGTGCAAAGAGGCGGAGTGAAGCGCTGTTCACGTCACAGCTACTATGTTGGCTGTTACTATTTGCATTGATCATAGCTAATTCTAATTCAATTGTGACAACCTCTTTTCTACTCGGCCGTACGACATGAGTTTTCAATGTACCGTTCCCGTTAGTAGACTCGCAGGACTTGATAACAAGTAGACAGCGAGCCCATACGAGAGGGGAATTCTCCGCGGAGCAGCAGGATGCTTTATTAGATCGAGCCATGACTTTACCACAAGGTAAATACAATCCTTTGACCCCAAGATCTTCCTGGCGGCCCAACTAGTGATCAAGACGCAGGTGCCGAGAAACACGTTGAAGGCTGATCCCTTTCCAAAAAATTTGACATTTGTTTTGCTGGTAGTTTGAATCTTGTGGTGGTTTTGAACAAGATTGATGATTTGAACAATTTAGGGGATTTGGAAAAGCGAAAAGCAAAGGCAGAGGAAGCAGTTAGTCCAGCGTTGTTTTAGAGCAGACATAAGTGAAAGCATAAACTAGCGCTTATCTAACAGGAAAAGCACTGACCTCAATTCCGTCTCAATCTCCTACCGGGTCTACGCCCTCTTTGTTTTAGCCATGTGCGTGCCCAGGGGGCCATAAGAGGATTCGGGGGCTTGGTATTTGCACTACTAAGCAAAATAGGCCAGGCCAACTACAGTCAATGAAGTGCCGCACCATTGACGACTGGTGAAAGATCTCTAGTTGTACCAACGAGGAGAGCTCAACTACGCTAAATAAAATCGAATCGAAGTTGTAATGCCCTTACCCTGTGGTTTTGGAGAACATCCTCTTATCGTGATTGATTGGTCACTGGAAATTCAATCTGACTGAAGACGTCTCTTTGTCGATCCGTACGCGCACAGAAAGCAATCTCGTAAGGTGAACAAGAACGCGATCCAACTCCTTCCATGTGGCTATCGGTAGACCGGATGTCGCCCGCTCTGACTCTTTACTCTAATACGGCAAGGAATACCTCCACTATTTGCCGCTTCGCCCCCTCTGCGCCTCAGTATTTCATTCCTGAAGCTTTCAAGCTGAAGAGAAAGACTTAGAGATTCTTCTTCTTCCCAGACCGGAGAATATAAATTAATTATGTTGATTAACCTTTCTCAGAGGCATTTACTAGGTAAGAAGCAAGGGATTAAGAGACTGGGGATCGTAGTCTCAGTCTCAAGCCTTCCCTCACTTGGTGCATCATTAGTTGGAGCTGGCTAAGCTGCCCATCCCAAGCGGATAGATTAGCTCGTTCTCCTGCCATCTCTCATAGAGCTGAAGGAGGCCTGGGGTGTGCTATGTTTCTTTTTCTGTTTCCTATTACATGACTAGGGACCTTCCGGCTCGCTATTGATATTATGAGCCAGCTCGATCTCTCTCTCGATCCGGGCTTTGTTACTTCTACCGATCAAATGACCTACCCGGAGGGCGAAAAACGGTCTATCTCGGGCTCACAACTAGATCGATGAACATATGCTTAATACATGCATTTCGAACTCCTTGGATCAGTCAATATCACACCGGCGAGGTCGAGAGGGGTTTTCTTTACCCGGGGTAGTAGGACTATGAATAATACCTAAGTAGAGTGGTTGGAGGCTACCTTCCCTTCATGGACTCCCGAATACTGGTTCATACTTAGCATTTTGAAAAGCATTCCTTCCGGGTGGTTACTATGAGTCGGATGTGGATGCCTCTTCATTGGTACCTTTTTCTCTTTCTTAGACTGGTGGAACAAGAACAAGCACAACACTTTCAGGTCGTCAATCGATCGCTGGTTCAAGAAGAAGAGCTATCCTTTTCCCATGCGAGATGCTATATCCCTTTTGGCCTATAGTTGTTGGACTAGTTCGCCTAATCGTGATTGCCATTGCCCCTACCAGACTTGTTAACCTAGACTTCCATTCTAGATCTCCATTTACATATGAGTCCGAAGGTTAAGCAAGTAATTCAGAGCTAGATTATGAATGATAACCATTGCACTCGTGCGTTAAGGGAGTTTTCCCCGGATTGAGAAACCAATAAGTGTCAGACACAGACTCCCGTCCCGTTACCAAAGACAGCTATGATTGATCAGAGGCAAAAAACTGACTAAGTTACTTGCCATGTCCATAGCCAACCAACCACCTTAATTGCTGAACCCCTTCCCTTAGGTACACTTGATGGCGGAGAAAAGGAGGAATTACTTTCCAAATAAGAAATGGAATACCTCGAGGTGAACCAACCGCCCACCCAGCAGGGTTAAGAGTTAATATTGTACTATTGTACACGGCTAGTTAAGAAGTGAATATACTATACCTTCTTTAGTGCGGCGGGAAAAAAACAGTATGCATGAGACTATGTGAGCACCGGACCAACCCGACTAAATGTTTAGCATGGTTTCCGTGATCGGCAGAGGAAATTCGTCCTTAGGGAATGCTCGGGTCTCTGAAGTCAATGCAAACCCGAATCTGCCCGTTCTTCTTGGTCACTGAGGCAATGTTTGCCAACCAATCGGGATCTTTCTCTTATGAGACCCACATCTTTTAATTTCTTAACTTTTTTCTCAATCTTCTTCATGAGGAGTAGATGAAAGCGTCGTTGTGCTTGCTTGATGGGCTTAGCATCTGGTTTGATATTAAGCCTGTGGACGGCGATTTCAGGGTCTAGCCCAGGCATCTCAGCCTAACTCCAGGCCAAATATGCCCAAGTATTCATTCCTTAAGGAGCTGGACGTATTGTTCAGCTTCCTATGAAGCTAGGCTAGCACTTAGGAAGATTGGACGAGGGTGGCGGGGGCACATCTGGTGGTATCGTATATAAGAGAGAGCTTCTTTTAAGAATGATCTGAAACTAGAAATATCATAAGAGAAGAAAGATCGTAGCGTAGAAAGATTAGCTCTTCCTTCCTTTCTTCATTCTAGCACTTTGAGATTAGATTGATCCCTTTCCCATGCTTGTCTGTTGGTCAACAACCAACTACAACTCTCTATAGTTCTTCACTACTCCTACAGGCTTGACGGAGCTGTCTGGAGGGAATCATCTTTTTACAATCAATCATGCCTCAATTGGTCCGATGGCTGTTCTCCACTAACCACAAGGATATAGGGACTCTATATTTCATCTTTGGTGCCATTGCTGGAGTGATGGGCACATGCTTCTCAGTACTGATTCGTATGGAATTAGCACGACCCGGCGATCAAATTCTTGGGGGGAATCATCAACTTTATAATGTTTTAATAACGGCTCACGCTTTTTTAATGATCTTTTTTATGGTTATGCCGGCGATGATAGGTGGATCTGGTAATTGGTCTGTTCCGATTCTGATAGGTGCACCTGACATGGCATTTCCACGATTAAATAATATTTCATTCTGGTTGTTGCCACCAAGTCTCTTACTCCTATTAAGCTCAGCCTTAGTGGAAGTGGGTAGCGGCACTGGGTGGACGGTCTATCCGCCCTTAAGTGGTATTACCAGCCATTCTGGAGGAGCAGTTGATTCAGCAATTTCTAGTCTTCATCTATCTGGTGTTTCATCCATTTTAGGTTCTATCAATTTTATAACAACTATCTCCAACATGCGTGGACCTGGAATGACTATGCACAGATCACCCCTATTTGTGTGGTCCGTTCTAGTGACAGCATTCCCACTTTTATTATCACTTCCGGTACTGGCAGGGGCAATTACCATGTTATTAACCGATCGAAACTTTAATACAACCTTTTTTGATCCCGCTGGAGGGGGAGACCCCATATTATACCAGCATCTCTTTTGGTTCTTCGGTTTTAAATGGCCCTTTTCAGATTCAAATCTGAATACGCATTGCGCTATATGCTGGGACTGTCTGCTTAATGGTACTCCTACTATGTTCATAAGTGGTTTTCTAGTAAAACCCCGATCTAGTAAAAATGGAGTATCTAAGACACAATCAGCAGGTAACCAACGACATAAAAGCAGTCTAGTAGGAACCTCAGAGACTACATGCGCAACAACTTATCCTAAATCCTTCTGTGAGTGGCTAGCTGGAATTATCGATGGTGATGGAAGTATTCAAGTTAGTAAACAAGGATATACTTCTCTTGAAATTACTATGGGACTTGAAGATCTACGACTACTACGATATATCCAACATATGCTTGGTGGAAGTATTAAAATGCGATCAGGTGCTAAAGCTTATCGTTATCGACTACATAATCAACTTGGTATGATTAAACTAATGAATTGTATTAATGGTCATATTCGACATTCAGCACGACTACTTCAACTACATCGTGTCTGTCAAGTACTGGATATCCCTGTAATTCTACCTATTACACTAGATGCTCAATCCAATTGGTTTGCAGGATTCTTTGATGCTGATGGTACCATTGGTATCGCTATGAAGCATCGACTACCTCAACTAAGTATTCGAGTAAATAATAAACTTCTACAAGATGTAGAGTCTTATAAGGTAGTATTTGGAGGAAATATCTACTTTGATAGTAGTAAAAATGGTTACTATCAATGGTCTGTACAAAGTCGAAAAGATGTTATCATGATGCTAGATTACTTTAAATCAAGTACTTTCCGAAGTCATAAATCACGACGATTCTTCCTTATTGAGGAATATTACAGTCTTTACGATCTCAAAGCATTTAAACCTGACAGTATTCACCATAAAGCATGGCTAGCTTTCCTAGACAAATGGAATAAGTTGATGATATAGTCCACCTTTCTTCTATTCATCCGCTTATATTAGTAGAAGAGAGAAGCACCCTGAAGTTTACATCCTCATTCTGCCGGGATCCGGTATCATAAGTCATATCGTTTCTACTTTTTCGGGAAAACAGGTTTTCGGGTATCTAGGCATGGTTTATGCCATGATCAGTATAGGTGTTCTTGGATTTCTTGTTTGGGCTCATCATATGTTTACTGTGGGCTTAGACGTTGATACCCGTGCCTACTTCACCGCAGCTACCATGATCATAGCTGTCCCCACTGGAATAAAAATCTTTAGTTGGATCGCTACCATGTGGGGGGGTTCGATACAATACAAAACACCCATGTTATTTGCTGTAGGGTTCATCTTTTTGTTCACCATAGGAGGACTCACTGGAATAGTCCCGGCAAATTCTGGGCTAGACATTGCTCTACATGATACTTATTATGTGGTTGCACATTTCCATTATGTACTTTCTATGGGAGCCGTTTTTGCTTTATTTGCAGGATTTCATTATTGGGTGGGTAAAATCTTTGGTCGGACATACCCTGAAACTTTAGGTCAAATCCATTTTTGGATCACTTTTTTCGGGGTTAATCCGACCTTCTTTCCCATGCATTTCTTAGGGCTTTCGGGTATGCCACGTCGCATTCCAGATTATCCAGATGCTTACGCTGGATGGAATGCCCTTAGCAGTTTTGGCTCTTATATATCCGTAGTTGGGATTCGTCGTTTCTTCGTGGTCGTAACAATCACTTCAAGCAGTGGAAATAACAAAGATGTGCTCCAAGTCCTTGGGCTGTTGAACAGAATTCAACCACACTGGAATGGATGGTACAAAGTCCTCCAGCTTTTCATACTTTTGGAGAACTTCCAGCTATCAAGGAGACGAAAAGCTATGTGAAGTAAAAGAAGAAAAGGTCGCCGACTGCTACTAAGAACCTAACAGAACTTTTCATTGAATTCGCCCGATATAAGATTAGCACCAACTGGGATCATAAAGCGGATTGGGCTAACGGAAAGGGAGGAGTCAGTCGTTCTGCCATCGATTACAGGCAAACCTTCCCCGGTCAGTCAAAAGAAGAGGAGTCAGTTGATCTCGAAGCCAAGGCCTTTTTTTTAAAGAAATTTTTTTCCCAGTAGGGATTCATATCGTAGTTGGCTTTCTCCCAGAGCACAACGAGATCTGTTGGTAGAAAAGATGCGGATCGGATGATCAAGATGGTTCGGGCTCCGCATTGGCATCAAGAGTACTACCCTTTTTTTTGGAGGCGCGGTTCCTCGAATCCGGATAAAAGAAAGAATAAATGAATTTAGAGGTTGCTTAGCATAGCAACGAAAGAAGCATAAGAAGGAGAAGGAGAGTCCGGCGAGCTGCTATTGGCTTGGATGTAAAAGCATTGGTTCTTCTTTTTTTAGGTTTTCTGCTTATCTCGTGAGCCGGTTAGCTAATGGAATAGACAGATGGATTAGTGGCAACAGAAGGACTTGATTACAGGTATCTGCCTCTCGGGGTTCTTTAGACCAGCAGATGGGAGAAGGTTAAGAAGGCTTAGTTTCTTGGTTCTACAAGGCCGGTATCAAAGAGATTTTGGCATGGCACCTAAGTCACTCCGTTCTGGCCTAATTGTATTCGCTCTAGGCGTAGCGCGTCGTTTAGGGAGCTACTCTATTTTTAGAACGTTTTTCAGATCCCTATCAATTGTTCCTAGTGCTTTAGTTACTTTAGCTTGATGGCGAAGCACGAGGGTCGATGTAATTGAGAGTTTCTGTTTCATGTCGCGGCAACATTGAAGCCGTGCTCACAACCAACAACAAAGTACCGACGGTTCATCTACTTTATAAAAAAAAAAGAAAGGAATCGAAACGCCTAAGACTCGAACCAAACGAAAGAAACTACAAGAAACTCGTATTTAATAACACCGGTGCGGGACGCGTATACAGAGTCGGCTTTTTAACCATTCGATTCGCGAGCTTAGTCACCCGGGTGGTTTCATAGCTTCTGTCAGGTCAGGAGTGAACGAAGGAAAGGTGGTTGGTTTCAAGGAAGCCTTCCGTTGATTGTGCGTTTACGCTTTGTTTAAGCAGCTTTTAATGCGATTTCTAATCCGCTTCTGTAAAGAAAGGAGAACAGAGAGGCTAAGGCTAACTAACTTACATGATTTCAACTATGCCTGAAAAGTTAACAAGAAGAGTGTTCACTGGTAGCTAGTATTGAAAGAGAAGAAGCCGTTCCTTCGCTGCTTGCTTTGCGCGCTAAGAGCGCTTCGCACCTTGCCAAGATCAATTTAAGTAGAAAGTTCGGGTATTCCCTTATTATAGCACGCACAGGTGAGAGCATCCCTACCTCTAATGGTTTGTACTTGAACTGACCGAAAGTCCTGTTTTGCTGCTTAATGGCCTTCTATGAGGTTTTCTATACCTCTTCGTCCCTGGCTTTTTATTCCTTCTCCCTTTGTTACTGACTTTGTTACAGATGCCGTACCTCTTCAGTCTATTGCTCCTAGGCCTATGGGTTCTAGAGTAGAGAGAATTCCTATTGACTGTCTTTCCTTCGGGGGAACTCCCTTAAGCCCAGAAGTGACTGAACTCTCTTCCCTTCCGAAAAGAGCTGAAGTAGCCATGTTTGCAGCGCTTATGCCTGCAACGGAAAGAGCATTTGCGTATACTACATCTCATTCGGAGTGGGGATCACTCCTTTGGTTCAATGTAGGCTATCTTTCTAAAGAGTGGTTTTGAAACCCTCTCGTCACTCCCTTGCTTGACAGTGAGGAAATCCTAAGTACGTCATTTCACCAAGCAGTCCTTCCTGCACTGAAAGGGGGGAAGCATCCAATTCCATGCCTCCCTCCCTATTGAATGGAGTTGCCCTATTATTAACATTTTCTGAAAGAAGTCCTTCTCTAACAAATCTACCAAGGAAAGATACCACAAATCGGATTCTGTAACCTACTACCCTCGGGTTACTTTCCTTAATCCCGTTCGTTCCTATACTTTCCAGTATAGCTACTTTCGTTCCTGCGCTTCCTTCTAGCCTACCACTGCTTGCTGCCTACGAAAAAGCTTTCAAAGCAAAGAGCTTCTTCTCACCAGATGGGAACTGAAACACCTTTCGAACTTAACTTTCTTCCCCTAGCCTATGACAGCATTCCCATAGCTCTATGCCTACCGTCTTTCTGGGTCACCCATCATTCGCACAGGTAAGTCAGGACCATATACCTCGGGTGCCTTCTGGTTGGCTTTCCAAAAAGCCTATTCCTGAGCTCCCAACCATTCCTGTATGATGTTCTAATAAAAAGTTAGGCCTTTAGACATAGACAATTCCTACTGCCAAGCTAAAGGAAAAGATCCCACCTTCTTCGTCTCTTCTTGCCCTTGGGGCACTTTACTCGAGCTAATCAGTCTTGGCTTGGTGCCGGGAATGGAAGAACATCTGATTCACCAATAGGCATATTACGAAGAAAAAGTACACATGGTATATAGTACTTTTACTCTAAGCTCAAAGGTAGGTAAATTCGATTACGACTCGCTTCCCTCAGATCTTACGCTTGTTTAGGTTGGACCTCTAGCTCTAGCTTGCTCAGTCTCAGGGTTTGACTACTTTCTTTCAGGAGATTGTTACACTGACCTAGCGCCTTGCATAGGAAGCAGTTAGATGACTAGCGTTGTTTAGGGCTTATTATGAAGGGCTAAAAAATGGAACTCCAACAACAGGCTTGGCTAAACGAGAAGCACTAGCTGGGCTAGAGACCCTACTCTAAAATCAGTGTATGAAAGGTCCCTAAAGAGAGGGATCGCTCTTTGGAACGGGGCTAAACGAAACTTGGGAAATAGAAGAGCTTTTAAGCCACGTTGAGAATGGTCGGTGGGGTCAGGCTCAGGCTTGGAGGAATTGAATTGATAGAAGAATTTACTTACATTTCTCTCTCTAAGATAATGAATCTTCTTAGCTAAGAGAATTCCGATGAATAAAACTGGTATTACTGTCCAGAATCGGGCTAGAAGCACTAATGGCAGTCTACTTGAACCTATAGGTTTATGGACTAGTTAATTAGGAAGGGCCGTCCTTTCTGTTTCTTGCAAGAAAGAAAGAAGAGCCCCTTGTTAAAGTAAGGAGAGAAGGTCTTAACGAGCCTTAAGACATGAGAGATGTAGGAGGAGAACAGTCTTCTTCCATTTAGATAATATAATGCTTCTTCTCGGCGGACACCTTAGACCTATCTTCCTCTTTCCCACTTACTATACACCTTGCTCCGATCGAGGTCGATCGTATCATATAGTAACACGTCTTGCTTCAGTGAGTATCTCGTCTTCAAAATGGCATAAGTGAAGTAGTGCTGTGTAGGCGCTAGTTTTCGCTTGAGATAGGGCTTATTAGAAGAGTGATTCATTCTACCGCTTCGCCCCTTGCCTCTTTCAGGTCTCCTTGATCTGGTTCTCTCCTTCTCTCCGGATTCTCGTATAAAGAAGCAATTGCCTAAAAGTGAGAGGCAGTTGGACTTAGCTTTCCCTAGTTAGGGGCACACAAATGAATCTATTCTCCAATCTCTCATTCTTTCTTTCTCTAGAATTTAGATTCAATATCAATTCTAACAAGACCAGCCTTGCCATTGCTTATTCGGTATTCCAGGAGCTCTCTACTGCACATCGAGACAATAGGCCTATCCAGGAGTTTTACACAATAATGAGGACCATTGGCACCAGCTCTCCTCCAGGGAGGAGGAGTTCTGTTCTACATATTCTGCCTGTGGCTGTGCCAAGAAGCAGCAGAAGGCCCGAGATCAGCAACGTCTATTTAAGTTCCTCATGCACCTTCGCCTAGAGTTTGAGTCCATCAGAGGCCAGCTCCTGCACAAATCTCCTCTGCCTACTCTAGATGTTGCACTTTCAGAGCTTATAGCTGAAGAGATTCGTCTGCGAGTCCTGGGCTCCTCCCGTTCTGCTGAGCCAGCTACTGTGCTTGCTGCTTTTGGCTCCCGGTCTTCTTGCCACAAGGGTCAACCCTTTGCTTCTCATGATTCTTCTAGCCGTCATGCATTCGGCCAGTCTATTGAGTGCCGCTATTGTCATGCCTGGGGCCATATGCTCAAGGACTATGCCAAGAAGAAGCAAGCTGATCTCCGCAGGCAACAATCCGCCTCTGCAGCAGCTGCTACTCCTTCTGCTGGGTCTAATACTATTGAGATGTTCGATGATGTCGCAGCCACTCCAGCCCCTGCAGTTGTTCCTTCAGCACATGGGCCCTCAGTGTCTTTGGCACAGCTTATGCAGATCCTAAAGGTATCCCAGCTTGGAGGCTTCACTCCATCGACTATACATGCCACCACTGCGCTGTCTACCTCGGCTGACCGCACAGGTCTTTCTGGGCCCTCCTTGATCCTTGACTCCGGTGCCTCTATTCATGCCTCATGCTCACCCTTGCAGAAGCCACTTCAGATATTTACTGCATATGGATCTCCACTCTCTGTGTCTCACCACGGAGACATTGGCCGGTTTTTTGTTCTCTCTGTTTTACATATTCCTAAGT